>BQKZ01001962.1:15270-60745 GCA_036244855.1 Temnopleurus reevesii
TAATTCAATTTTTACCTCATGCATATTCTGAAACAGTTAGCATCTACGTAACATGTATGTAAAGCATATTGGTATTATCAAGAATTCAATCTGCGCGGGGAGATTCTTATCATGACTATGGCATACGTCATGAAACAATATTTAATGAAATAACTACATGATACATTGTAAGAGATAGACATCTTTGTGTACAGTACAACTTTCAACAGGTTTATCTCAAACATTCTGTTGAATACTGAAAAAAGGCGAGTATTTAAAAACTTGAAATAGATGTAAATATAAAGGATAATTATCATTTTAGAGGGGTTAATATATATTCATGATTTCTTCTCATTTTTCATTTACCATGCCTAAATGCCTGTTACTCAATGCACCAATTACCTGAGAATATAAATAATTTGGTTGAAAATATATATGAACAATTAGAAGATTGCAGTAGCTAGCAATAAAAAAATAAGAATTTAATAATCTTAAGTTAGCACCATACAACAGTTTGGATTGCTTGTTGTCAATGAACAATACAAGTGAACATAATGTACCGTATTCATGCACATCACCCTCATGCTTAAAATCCAGATATATATTTTGAGTGTTAAGGTAACGTGAAAGGAGCCTTGTGAATGTTGGTTTCTAGGAAGCAAAGTAATAAGTATTCAGATCAGCAGGGGTGCTATGCTGGAATGAAATATGATCATGATTGAGCAGATTGACAGCTTTGGGATAGATATCAATGTCATTTTAGTTTCGTTCACCCGACACGACACGGCTTGCAGGGCACTGACTGTGCATGATATACTGAACCTATAAAGTTCGGAAATCATTTTAAGTTTGACTATGATTATCATAAAGCCTCAACTATGATAAATACATGGGATTACATCAGATTAAATTGCAACATGGTAATCGTCAGATTATCATGGAATACCCAGTCACATTTTCGGGGAGTATACTATTCCAGTTTAATCTCTCATGAACCTCATACAATACATACATAAATTTAGGATGGGAGGAAGCTGGTGTAAGCTTTCAGTATATTTTTTAAGATGTAAAATGAGTATCTAAAAAAGCCCTTGCTAACCTTAATTCATATTAAATTTACTTATTTTTCAATTCTCTTGTGCTTGATCAGGGGGTACCAAAATGATTAATTGCAGTGAACAAATCGAAACACAACCTTACTAGAACTCCTTGCATCCGTTTCCTGGAACCTTTCTTTTTTTTAAACTCCATTATCATGGACTAAATGGGTGAAATAGATTCTAATTTTGTTTTGTTATGATAAAACAGACATAACAGACTAAACAGTCAATATCCAGAACTGGTAAATAATATCAAGTGTCATGCACTCTCATCAATATAGCAGATAATTAAACATCAATGCTGACTTGTGGATGCGCTATGGTTTGTTGGGTTCCAAATAATCCCTGACATCCACATATTTCCTACTCCTCCTCAAGTGTAATTGGCAAACATGGTAAAGAGAAATGAATCCAATATTTTTGTTCATATCTTGCAGGTAACATGTCAATAGAGGGCTTGATACGATACCTCCTGAGTGACGATAACCAGGCGGATGGCATGGAATCTTATCTTATAGCACAAGATATGGAGCAACCATTATCACATTACTTTATCAAGTCATCACACAACACATATCTCACTGGTAAGTCCCCTGCTCCCTATCAGTGCTATTCATAGTACATATTTTTGAGGAGGCATATGTTGTAATGTACTGGTTCTGACTCAGCTAGAAGGTTGCAGGTTCAAATCCATTATCAGGTCAGACATTATTTTGTTGATATATTTTATTGAGTACTGACATTCAAAACTTATTTGACAAATATTTGAGGAATCTAACTGCGATCCTTCCAGCTCTGGATTGACATTGTTTGGCTAGTTTAGAATTGCAGGATGCGTGAAAGTCCACCTTTTCTTATATTTGTATCTTTATTCAGTGAGACGAATCAAATCACAATTCGTAACATTTTCATAGATTAGGTACATAGTCACACTAAAAGGATAGATGCAGACTTTAGTTGTATACCCTGATTTTCAAAGAGATATGCTTCTTTCAATATGTGAGAATGGCTGAATTAGTCCGTTTTCCTATAATTTGGGATTTCAAATTGTTGCCTAATAGCGCTGTATATTATCAAGGACTAAAAAGAAACCTCCTTTCATATAACTATGATAATCATTTCAAGAATTTTCTCTCTTAGTTTCCTTGACAGTATTGCAGTTATAACTCGAATGATTTGTCGCTTGTTGTAGGTCATCAGTTGACTGGGAAGTCATCAGTGGAGATCTATCGTCAAGTGTTGCTCTCAGGCTGTAGATGTGTGGAGCTGGATTGTTGGGATGGCAAGGGAGACACGGACCCTGAACCTGTCATCACTCATGGATACACAATGTGTACTGACGTTCTCTTTAAGGTAGGTTCATCTCCTTTTTTTAAGTCCTTCTGTACCTCAAACAAGGCCCATACTAGTTCAGTTGAGGACTCTGTGTTCTAATAGCATCTGTCTCTGCAAATATCCTTGCCCTGAACACACAGGGTATACAACACTCAACTACAGAGTCTCAAATACCCCTCTGATCACGTCTAAATTTTCGCACAAAGAATCACAATGCTCTGGTTTAAATCATCATAGAAAAGTTGCCGCACAAAAGTACAAATTACAATGCCCTTGAGTTATAAATAAACTGTAGTTGTGAAAAGAAGTCATAGAGTATTGCAAGTTTTACTTGAAAATTTAGATCTTTTTCATGCATCTGCGACAGTAAGATGGTGCCGGTTGTCTTTCCAAAACTTTCGACCATGATAATTTCAGAACCAGTGACAGAATTTTTACCAAACTTTGGTCATATGTGTATTTACATATTAGGATGAACTGTTAAATGTTGGGATCAAGGGGGTCAGAGGTCAAAGGTCACTGGGCAAAAAAATGTAAAAGATCACCCAAGTTAACCTGTTACTGTGATAACTTCAGATCAATTGAACCTCTCTCTGGCAAACCTGGCTCTAAGTTTATTTACAGTAAATATGTATGGGAAGATGAACTGATTATATTTTGTTTTCATAATTTCCAAAGTCAAAGGTCACAGCTCAGGGCAAAAAAAATCTAAAAATCATGTGGTATAAGGGGTAATATCTTTCCGATTGTCTTATGATGAAGGCATAGATTTCCAAATTGCATGGTTGAGGATTTGTTAACTTATTCATGATATTTATTTAATTCATGACATTAACATGATCATTCAACCAGCGATCATATTAGAGCTATCTTTAAAAAGGATGAAGCTTCATAAGTTTGTCTAATTAAAAGGTAGTTCCTAATTATCTTTGCGATAAGCAGGCCTATTAACTCTGTTGTTGTAACTATTTTTCTCACCCTGCAGGATGTAATAGAAGCTATCAATGAAGCAGCATTCAAGACATCTGAGTACCCAGTCATACTGTCATTTGAGAATCATTGCAAGTAAGAAACAGATATATGTGACCCACTACAGCAAATCTTGATGCCTCTCCACAGACCTTCAAACAGGATCTTTTTCAAAACTTTGATATGCACCTCTAATAGACCCCAATATCAGGACTAGCTCTTGATGTTTGGTGCTGCTGTTATTGAGAGAATTTAGTACAAGCTTTTTTTGAGAAGAAATTACACCCTGAAATTTGCACCTCCAGTTATAGTGTAGCTCTCAGTATCTTCATTCAAGCAGACTTTCTTCAAATTGTCTTTCTATCAATCTCTCCAAATAGTGTATCATATCTTAAGTAATTTATTTTCCTTCCGGGTGGTACCCAAAATTCCAATTCTATTTTTCCAGTGAAGAAAAGGTATGCATTTGCTATAGCAGGTCATTCATAACACAATGTAAATGTAGATGCAGTTCTATTTAAGTTATTGTTTTCTGTAAGCAATTTGTCTATTTTCAAAGCTTTTAAGAATGAGCACTGTATATCATTTACTACAGAGGTAATGGAAATTTCAGAAAATGTTTATTATATTACATGATTTAAGCCCCTTTGGATCCTTCAAACAAACCATTATATGTACAGAATCTTTGCAATCCCATTAAAGTTATTTGTCAAATTACTTTCTGTGTCAATTAATGTTGGTGAACTAATCAGTAGGACTATTTTATGCCATGTCCCCCTCCCTCATTACCCCCTACCAGTATATTATCATCATCCTCTCCACTATGATTTATGAACTATTAAATGGTAGTGGGAAAAGTCTAGAGTGTAATCATACCCTCCCATGACGTCATTCTGTCCAATAATAAAAGCAATAAATATAGTGTTAAGTGATTAGCAAGAGCTCTAGAGTCTTGTTAGTGCTGTAAAGTAGGGAAAATTTGCATTTGTTTATCAAGATGAACTGTAATAAATCTTTATGTCACTTAGATGAATTTACTGCATTAGATTTTTTTAAATTTCTCATGTAATTTTCCCTTTCTTTCCTGGATTTTGAAGTGCCTGGTATGCTATCTAAACTGCCTACAATTATTTCCTGATTGTTTGGTTACCATTGAACTAATGCATTACATTGCTTAATTTGTACTTATCGCAATCTAATTTGTAGAATCTTTTCTCCATAAAAAAATACCAGTTATCACCAATCTTTTCTGCCAACAGTTTCACTAGAAATCATTTGGAAATGAAATAGAACTACAATATGTGTTATGAATCAGGTTACAGGGTACTTCCAATGTTAACATCTTTAATTCCAATCATCAACATCATAATGATTCATGACTGATGATGATGATAATGAGGATGATAAAAGAATATAAAATGTGGGGTTTTATCACAACTGATAGTTTATTACTTATCAGGGTCAGTACATTGCCTCTGCATAAGGACCATATATATGATCATACAATAACAGTAATTAGCATAACTCTGTTATCTTAATTTTTAAAAATATTTTGGTCAATCTCCCCCTATGTGTTTCTTTACAGTCAAAAACAACAAGCAAAGATGGCCCACTATTGCAGGACAATCTTTGGTGACAATCTTCTTATTGATCCACTCTCTGAGTTTCCTGTAAGTACATTAACCCACATTGATTTTTAGCTAGGCTCTGTTTAGTCACATATCACTTTGAAACGACCAGTTTTCTCTTGTATGCCTCTAAGAGTTAACTATGTCGACAATAATATCATATGACATCGTTTTACAAAACTAATGGGCAATTCTTTAACCGTGCCACCCACAATCATTTTGGTGAATTATGGGTTGTACACCAGGCACCCCTTGCCTTGAACTTTTTTAAACAGAAGACTTGCAAAAAAAAACAATTGCGCAATAAATAAATGGCCTAGATTAAAACTGTGGCAAAACGTTTGCAACAGCTTTTTGTAACAAAAGGTTTTATGCAATGAAGCCCAGGGATTTCATTCTAACGGACTGCCTGAAAGTTATACCGAGCTAAATTTGGGAAACAACCATAGCGAATTAGGGTCAATTGGTCAGCAAGAACGAGTGTCTTGAATGAGTTTTATCAACAGTTTTAACTTTCATCCTTCTTCATGATTTTGACTTGGGAGACCAAGCAGGAGACATAATAACCTTTCTCTCTGTAAGCCGGTATTTAGGAAGCATTGTGGCATTGCAATGTAGTTATGAAAGTCGTTCTGTATTGATCTTGTTCTATACTTTATTCTCATTTACTGTAATTAAAAATATCTTGCCTTTCTTATTCAAAATATTTACCAGGACAAAAGATGAGAAATTAACTGAGCCTGCAATATCTAAACAGACAATTCTTTTCTTGTTTTGGTTGTGACTATGAGCTATCTTGTATATTATATTTCTTAGTTGGAATCAGGAAAACCCCTCCCTCATCCATCCGCTCTGAAGAATAAGATCCTTGTGAAGAACAAGAAGAGGAAACACACAGATGCAAACAAGAAGCGAGCAGGTGAGGAACATTTACCTGGCTAAATAAACCCTTCCCCCTGCCCTTCCAAAATGCCCCCATCACCCTCTTCTCCATTCCATTGGTTGACCCATACTCTCTCCCTGTAACACCCCTGTGCATTTATGCTTAATTGTAGTGAATGTGTACTCTATGCTCTTATTGATTAACATGAGATCAAATGAATCACTTTTGTGTAAATGAACAATGTTATGTTGATTGAAAGAAGTAGAATATGAATGCATTGATACAGATGTTCACATGCATTATCGTTATTATCTACCCTGTTCATAAACAAATATATTTGAGGCAGATATGTGAAAGTAGGTAACATTAAAAACTTTGTTTCATTCAAAATACAGCCTTCCAAACCATCTTGAAATTTAATTTCTGCAGGCAAATTTATATGACTAACCATTCGCAGTTTATATTAGCCCTTTGGCACTAACATTGATTTTTTTTCAGCTCCTCTCAGTTTTTTTGTTTTGTTTCCTGTATTTTCAATAATAATCTGCATGTAGCTTTTCATTTTATGATAAACAGAAGTTTGTTCATTTATTATTTGCATGAAGTATAATACAAATAATGCAGAAATAAGATCCAAATGAATGCTATTCTCCCTAAGTAATACTTACTCAAGTAGTAGAACAATTCTTGAAATAGGCATTAGTTAATTACCATATTTGTCAACTTAGCAAACATTCTGTAAAGATAATGTATGTGCCTCAAGCAATTCCCATTACTAATATCTATAGACTGTTTTCTACGTATACATCTCCTAGATGCCTCAGAGAGTAAAATATCAATAATTTCATACATTTTCAATGCTGGTTTTAAATACAAGTCAACAGATATCTTGATGTAGTTAAAAAAAGATGATGTGAATTGAAGACATACGTCCCTTTGACCCTGCGCTGCTTCTGTTTTCAATAATTTACTTTCATAGAAATTTTGAAATGCATTGTGGAAGTAATCTTCTTAATTTTTTTTCTAAATTTCATAACATATTTTGTTTAATCATCTCATTTATAGAATGTTGAAAATTTATATCTAAATTTGTTGTTTTTCAAAATAATGCTCCTCATAATTTTTTTTAAATCCAAATGTATATGTTCAAAGAGGCTTATTGTTTGATGTGTAATTTATTGTCTCTTATTTTTTTTTGCAGCAATTACCTTTCAAATAAAGAATTTGAAATCAGAAAATATAGTGTATTAAATCAGGTTCAGAGAAATCTAGAATTTGATCCTTAGAAATAATTGATATTCTAAAGGTTCAAATCATAAGTCACTTTACATGTATGTATGCTTTCAACTACTAATTCAGTTGAGAGTTAGATTGTGTGGATATAATATGAAGAAATACCTGTCTCGTTATGTTTGTTGAAATAATACAGAGAAAAGCCAGATTGAAAATGGAACCTAAGTAAAATTTTTGCTAACCTGATTTTGGCCCAAACAGGTGTATTCTCAAAGGAAAGTGGTCTCCCCAATTTGAATTCTCTAACTTCAATGCTCAGTTTTGAATTGAATCCAGAAGGTATATCGTGAACCGTCTTCTACCGGGATATTTACTAATCGATCAATTCTCATTCAGCTTATATAAATATTCCAGGGAGATTTTACAGGGAGATCTAATAATCAAATGTTGGTCATTATTGAGCAAAAAATAAGGAATACCATTATATCCCTTCATACAGATAGATTTGCTACTAAAATATTGCTTGGCTTTATGCTTATATAGGAATCATACAGTGTGCCATGTTATACGAATGGATGTACTAATCAATGGGACATGTATATTCAACTAGGAGATGCGACATGTGCTTTAATGATATCAACATTCATTATTTACAAATTTTTTTATTTTTTTTACTTCCCTATTCCTTTATGATTTTTTTTCTCTTTCCTGATTGATACCAGGTAGTTTAACTTTGTTGTTTTGTAAACTGCTTTAATGACACAAATTTGCATATAACAATTGTACACTGTAACAGAAGCTGACAGAATAACAATTACATGTATTTCTGCTCTCAACAGAGAAAGATGGTTATTGCTCTCAAGGTGATTTGCTAATGCATAACGTTGCTTTTGAAACCAAGAATCACAATGCTTGTCATACATGATAACAGTCGGCGCTAATCGTTCATAATTTTTATGGAGCTATACTTTAATATGCTGCATGCTATTGGGTAATAATTGTCTATCCTGCTTTGAAGGTATATTGTATAAGTATATGTATAAACATGCCCATGAGCGCGCAATATGAAATGTAATATTTAAAGTAAATGGTCAGGTTCCTATCCCCTTGATTTGATAGGATGATGACTTTGATTGACAGGGAAACGTCGATTTAGCTCCACCTCTTCTTTCACAAGTTCTTTTGATGGGGAGGAGTCCGGGGAAACACCGCCCTCAACGATGAGAAGAGGTAGACTGCATCCTTTTGATTCTCTTCCCCCTCACTGTTTGACATCACCCACGAACATGGCATGTTGGAGCATCTTGTGCATTCAAATTTACCATCACATTGTACAATCAAGGCCTCTCTCCATTACTGGTCTTGTCTTGTGCATTCAAATTTACCACCAATCAAGGCCCCATTTGTGACCATGTTTTGTGCATTACAAACCTCAACATATTTTCCAATCAAGTCTTGTTCCTGATGCTGGTCTTGTGCCATGCATTCAAATTTACCATCATATTATCAAATGAAGGTACATGTATGTTCCCATTACAGGGCAGTGCATGGTGCATTCAAATCCTTAATGTATTGTTATACATGTATAAAGGATAGTTTCCATTACAGGGCCATATATGGTGCATTCAGACCCTCACTGTATTGTTCAATGAAGGATAAATTACCCATTATTGGGCTATGTTTAGTGCAGTCTAAATTGATGTATTGTCTAATTAAGGCTCATACCTCCTAAGTGGCATGTTAAATGCGCATGTTTGGGACATATTGCATTTTAACCCAGATCTATTATGACAAATCCCTAATGCAATAGGCTATTCCAAACCATTTTACTGGTGCACATTTTGACCAGAATATTGCATAAAACACTCACCATCTTTTACACTTTTGGGTCCTTAACATTTGTAGTTTCATCATGATTCATGCACTTTGCAGAAATGAAAGCTTTGGAAAATTGTAGGCCACAAGGCAGAATAAATGTTGAACTATTCTGAATGGTCAAAGGAATACTGAAAACACAGCTAATTACTGAAAGAAAATATAAAGAAATCCCTCCATATATTAATGCACTAAACACTAAAACCATGGTTAGGTGAATGTATACCTGGTGGGACTTCATCCTTTGAAATGCATAACTGAGTGATAACTAGTATGGGGTAGTTATAGCCAGAGTAATAAGGCTGTGTTTGTATAGTGCCTTGAGCCATCTTTTGAAGAGGTTATAGGCAGTGTATAAAAAAAAGAGAAGTTACTGGTGTTTGGGGGATTCTAACAGCATGCTTGATCTTGTATTCTGCATGAAGCACAAAAGCTATTAAATATATGTGGTGCTCCTCAATTATTCTATGTGAATAACGGAAGAAAGGTTGGGGAGGTAAAGCTGAATAGATTGTAATGTTAGATTGAAAATAGTTGTTCCTGAAATGTAATGACGAGTTTAAAAATAATGTCTGTGTACATCGGGATGTATATGTCTCACCTAGAAGACATAATTTGGGGAGGCATATGCAAAAGCATACCCAAATTTCAGGGTCTCACATTGACATACATTTCAAAGAAGACTTCGATAGATTAAAAATCAAATTTCAGAATAAATCTGGTAGGAAATACGTGTATGGCTGATATTCATGCCAGTAATGTCAACCTGTATACTTTTTCTTACCTCATTATAAAGCAACCAGCAATAATGTAGCTTTCATAGCTACAGTACTGTGTAAACTTGTGATTATCCAATTAAACATAATCAAAACAAGTTGTCTGTCCTATTCAGGCTAAGGCTATCACATTCATCATCAAAGTGCTACCTTGATTTATATGTACAACTTGCTGGAAGAAAGTTGTGATCATTTCCAAGTCAGCTGGACGTAAATTTCATATTGGAAGGAGTAATCATATTGTGCATTTTAATTCCTGTGAAACACTCAATTTGATTGGCTCGCTCTGATCAAGTGCCTCTTTCAACTGATAAAAACTTTCTTTCCATACCCCTTGTTAATGTCAAGCCATCTTCAATTTGTCATCAATCTGCGGTCAATTGCAATATTTGTGTAACATCTGATTGTGTAACATATTCCAGATCCATTGGTGCATGGTGTATACTGCTGTTTCTTTTTGATTAAATTGTGATCTATAGGACTCCATGAAGAGTAAGATTTTGGAATTCATTAGACACTAGCCTAAATTGTGTTATCAACAGGCAAGAATTCATTTGTGATATTTTGTGAAAATGATTAATCACTCTCTGCAGCATCGTTATTGTTATTCCACAGGTGAAGGTTGTTATTTCATCTTTTATTGTATTTCCCCAAGCTCAAAAATGTGCATCTATTAGTTTTCCTGTTTTTTTTTTTTTTTTTTTATTTCATCTTTTATTGTATTTCCCCAAGCTCAAAAATGTGCATCTATTAGTTTTCCTGTTTTTTTTTTTTTTTTTTTAATTCCCTTCATTTTTTAGACATGAGGTACATGTAGGAGTGTCTGAGGGGCACATGAGAGAAAGGGATAATTTTATGCCTTCAAATTTATTTCATCGTTTACAACAGTGTATGTTTATGGAATTAAGAGGATACCTGTACAATATTTATTGATTTTCATACATCCAGTATTATTAGCATTGGGATCATTTTATGCGAGCTTTTGAGAATATTACTATACAGGTGTATACAGTTAGCTTACACGGAAATAGATTGGATATTAATTGATGTCCCATATTGTTTACTAACCATTCCACCCTATTATATAACTGAGGCTGCATTTTGATGCTAATGCACAGGTGTTTTGCAAGAACAACACGATAAGCATTATAATTTTATTGATGCACTTAATATAACCTTTTTGTATTTCTTAGTTTATACAGAGTTTTATTTGCTTTTTATTGAGATGAAATGAAATTATTTTATAGGGAGAACTAAAATAGTTAAAAAACAAAAGCTTTAAGAATAAGCCATTGATTCCCTTTTTATAATTTATTTTCACCCTTCAGAACAATGAAGATTGCTGCTCTTTTTCCTTTTATGTCCCTAGTTTTAAGTTTTGAGTAGTTTTGTCATTTTCATTGAATCTTTATTCATAGATTTGTAAACTTTTTGTTAGTGGGATTTTATTCAGGTTAAAAAGTTGTACCAAACATTTATTCCAATCAATAAAAAGAATTTTTTATTTTTTATAATTGTGCCGTATGTTCACACATTTCAAGAGATAAGAACTAATCATAGTCAAAATGTTTGAATTCTATTCTCTTTTGTAAAAACATAAATGTGATCAATACAACTCACAAATACTTGACATTAAATGTCTTTATGCAGTTTATGAATATGGATGCTAAGTTGGTATGATTAATAATTTTTTCTAATGCCAGGTCGACGACTTCAGAGTACGACATCATTGACGTCGCTAGATAGTGGTGATGTTTCCGTCGATGGTAGATTTAGTCGGCCAGGTAGTACATACAGTCTTGTTATCACACTTGATTAATTGCATTACTTTTCAGGCATATTGCATTTTAATCATTAATTAATTCATGGTGGTTTCACTTTCATCTCAATACAGTGCAAATCGAATACTCACAAATGGGACATACTAATGATTCTAATATAATAATTCTAATATAAATATTGTTAAATCTTTTGCATCGAGACGTAAATCCTTGACTATGATTTTTTTTAAATGAAATCTCAGCTGTTTAAAAATCAAGCTTAATACTTCTTAAAAATTCAAATTCAAATTCAAATTGTGAGGAAATGATGAATAGACTAAACCATTTATTTAATGTAAAGTAAATACGCTTGTAAAATTTAAAGCTATAGGTATCTGTAAGATGGGTGATATAATTCTTATTACGTTATAACCCTTATTATGATTATATAAATCTTCCAATGCTAACACTTACCTTGCAGCATTAATAAGCACGGGAAATAATCCTTTTCTTTCTTCACTTTCCGCCAAATTTAGGAAATATTATGGTTGAACTGTCTTTTGAACAATTTTTTTAAACTGGAGGTGCAAATTTAGAGCTTATTTACTATTATGTACTTCCAATGTGTTTCAAGAGAAATGACTTGCAGAAGCATGTCACACCAAATTTACTTTAATCTTTGGAACTCCCTTGTTCAACCATTCTGCAAGCGAGCAAACCTCTGTAGAAGATAATGTCCATTATTACCAACTTTATCCCTCTCAGTATCTAGGAGAGGTAGCAAGCGTAAAATGCTCCTACAGATTGCTGAAGTGACATACGATGAGACTATTAACCCTGACGATGCAGGTAACCAGGGCCAACACATTTTCACTTCTTCACAAAGCACTGCAAATTGAAAGAAAAATGAAAAAGCTTATTTCTCTCCTTCTTTCTAAAAAGCTTCTTAGTAGGTTGTAGATTTTCACTCACATTCTATACAAGAGAGATCATTGGACATTTTTAGAAAAGACTGCTTTTTGTTTATCATGGCAAATGGAAAAATGTGAAAGGTATCCAGATATCCACATTCATGTCATTCATAGCCACTAGTTACAGTATATCATTATTTTTGATAGGGGATAAACTATCTGTCTTGTGATATATGTAATAAAAGGCAATTTATATCCAAGCCTGCATCCATATCTAGCATTGAATATTCATCAATCCATGTGTGTATTAAATCACAGTATAAATAAACCTGCAGAAAAGAAAATGGAGATTTTTAGAAATTTGAAATATAAAATAGAAACATGATGATATCTCGTTGATCCAATGATCCTCTTTCGCCAAGTCACACATTTCTTTCAATTGATTGTATTGTATGGTACCAGCGCTTGTTGCTTTCTATGACATTTCAAAATTTAATTGCTTTTATTAGAGCTCAAATTAATGTTTGCTTATCGAAAAGGGTAATGTTGATGCTTGACATAATTCTTTGTGCAATGAAGAAAATGAAGAAAAAAAACGTCTCAACTTTTGGATTCAAATAAATATAATTTTATTCAAATTATCTTTAGTGGTGTTTCCACTCCTATAGTTTTGATATCATTTGCAGATAAGTGCAGCTATAGTGGTGGATATAATGGTTTGCTTACCTACCTTTGAAAATTTAAGCTTTCCTGCCAAAAAAGGTCGCTATATTGTATGTTAAAAGATGTGTATATATGGACAGTAGAACTGTTGATACCTCCTAAAAACTTTTAGAACAGCATGATTTCGTGTCAATTTGCTATGAGTCCACAGTGACTGAGGTTTCCCCCTTTTTTTCATTGGGAGGGGGGAGCTAGGCATTGAACAAAAATTCCAAAATAAGTCATGGCTCTATATGTTTACATGTTTATATCATAATCATCTCAAGAAAGTTATCATGAAATAGTTTGAGAACACTTGGTTTTCGCCAGAATGGAAAAGGAGATTTGATAATGTTTTTGATCTATGATTATGTATTCCTAATAAGATTAAGATAATTAGCATACCTGTAAATTTTGCTCTTTATGCCATGATACTTCATTTGATGCTTTTCTCTATGAAACAATTTAAATTACAGATGAAAATTCCTGTTCTAATAATTTGTGTGTATAGCAATAATTACCATTTAATATTGAATGATTTTATGTGAGAAAAAGTTGTAATAGTGCATTTTTTAATGATGTAATTCTCCATGTCTTGTACTTTTTATTCTATTTGTTCTTTCAAATGATAGCTTTTATTGCAGAACATGTAATTGTAATGTAACCGTATAGGCTGAAATGTAGAATAGTAAAAGAGAATGATGTTACATTTACCTGATAAAGCACTTGCATATTAAATGATATGATATTTTGGTATTTAACAAATCAGTGTGCATATTTCTCATGGAAGCAAATGCTTCAATCCTGTTTGTTGCCATTGCTCCTGCTAATTCCCAGTTGTTCAGGAGATTTTGTTCCTATATTTTGTAGCGTACAGGAAAACAAGTAATTTACATGTAATTTCCAAGAAATATTAGCGTTTTTTTAATGTTTTCATTTCTGATATATTATGAAGAATGGCATTAGTATGAGTAAAAGTAGTACAAGTTCATCATACTTTCTTTCTTAAATAACAGAATCATGTTCAGCTTCCTAAAAAGTAAAAAGCTAAACCCTTCAAGATGGAGTTTCCAGCAATGCAACTTTAGCAGGAATATATTTGTGCCATTGGCTAGCTTTTACTAATAGAAAAAAATTAATGTAATCCAATTAGTTAGGCATAAGTTAGTACAAATTGAAGATGAAAAAAATGTCAGTTTTCAAACTCATAGAGATGATTATCCTTGTGAATGGAGCTCCGAGACAAAGCAAATAACAAATGGATGCAGTGTTTCAGGTGCACGTAGGTTTTCACTATGCTCTAAATTATCAGACTCATCCCTACTTTTCTTGAATTTTTTCTGGTACGTCTAACCCTAAGTACCACAAAAATTTAATCTTAGCCAGAATTAAGGGGAAAGTAAAAAAAAAAAACCCAAACATTGGAATGTATGCATTTTTACACGCAAGCTAGTCAGTAATTAATGAGAATTATTTGCNACAAAGCAAATAACAAATGGATGCAGTGTTTCAGGTGCAAGGCGTAGGTTTTCACTATGCTCTAAATTATCAGACTCATCCCTACTTTTCTGTAAGTGTATATTCATTCTCCTTTGTGTTCATGTATCATGACATTTAATTCATGGGAATCTCATGTCCATGAAAAGATATCATGGTTTTTGCTCTTACTTCCATTTTGCAGATATTGTCATATCTCTCATAATTCATCTTGATATTTTTCCCTTCCAGTCAAGAGGAAATACGATTGCCATTTATTAATCCATCATGACTACTTTGCAAATTCAGCCCGATTCGTGCAATTTCTAATGCCATATTTCTCATTAATCCTGTCTCCATTTTAACGACAGCCGGTTTCCGGAGGAGATACGTCATAGAAAGCCAGCTTCGAACGTTTTTAAATTTGATTGTTCTCTCATCCTTTAATGTCTACATGGGTGGTGTTTCACCAAATCATTCATAAAATTACACATGACTTTAAGAAAGACTGGAGTGCATTGGAGAGTGTAGTGCACATAAGATTCTCGATCACACAGTACAAGAACTGATTGCAGTCGTGTTTAAAGTTGTTCGTAAAGTCTTTCGTAACTTGGTGAAACACCGCCCTGGCTCTCAGAGGATAACATATCATTTTTTCATGTTGGATGTATGCCTGCAAGCTATGTACAGTAAACTCCCAAGAGTTGAATGACATTCACAATGCATATGTACCCCATCATTCATCCAGAGCATATCAAACCAAGGTTTTGCTCTGGATGGGAGTATTTCTCTCTCTCAAAAAGGTGGAGATGAAAAATGCCATTCTCACACACTTTTGAAATGTCCCTTTTCTCTTTTTGATATTTTCTATTAATTAAAACAGTATTTTACATTATTCCAATAACATTTATTTTCCTCCCAACTAGCAAGTTTTCAAATTAACAGCCATTGATGTACAGGTGTACATGTGCATGTATATTACAGCATTGAAATGGCCACAGAGCAGATACATTTCAATATGAATACTGAATGTTCATGTGTAGTTTCAAAAGAAAAGATGCAATAAGTGAATATTGCTTGTTATACTTTGTTCAAAGCAAATATGCTTAATATTTTGTTTGAATTTCCCCCATTTTGCTACAAAATTTGATGAAAAGGGAAATTAAGCCTGAGGGGAACGGAATCAGTGCCCATAGCAGTAGCTGAAGATACTAACATTGAAGGTATGAGTGAATAATTGTGATCCGTACATAGAACTCAATATGTGGGACTGCATGGATTACAAATGATTCATCTGTTTGATGGTGATTTTGTTGAAACTGGTGGTGTTGATGACATCTGAAATCATCAAGGCACCAAGCACAAATCCATTTCCCTTCCCTTTAATATCTTTTGGTATGAGTCTCTCCCTGTCTGAAATGTAGCTTGCAGAATGTAAAATGGTATTATTTATTGTGGAATTATATTACGAGATTATTACAAATTTGTTAACCTTCAATATCATGATTCTTTTCAATTCCAGATTTCTTATCACATCAAATAAAGAAATAACTTTTTTCCCTTTCATATATTAATATCTAGAAAACTTAATCAGGGTATATAGAACTTTCATGTAGGTATTCATTGTTAACTTTAATTAATTCAAATTCTTTAAAACTTTATCTCCACTAATTGTATTAAACACTGTTAATTCAACTTTTACAAATGAAAATCCTCATTTTATTACACCTTTAACTTCTTATTGTTTAATTTACAAAATTACACCTATTACACTTTGCCTGATTTAGTGGCATTGTTCTGACTCTTATTGCCAGTGTATATCACAAAATTTCAACTTTTAGCACATCGAGAACAAAGCCAGAGTGATAACTTTGGCTGGAATTTGCATGTTATACAAAAAACTCAATCTTCCCTGACTTGCTAATAATAGTATAAAGCTAGTATTAAACTGGTATACAGGGCCCCCAGATACAGCGCTTTGATTACTGATGGGGCTACCCTGTTAAAATAAAGCATAATGATTAAATGAATAGATAAGTATCCAACAGTTATTTACCCCTTATTATTGCTTATTTATATTTATAAGTTATATTAAATCAGGTAAACAAATCTCATGTCTTTATGAGAGATAGTTGTACTCAGTAAAGGAGTTATATACCGATCTTCTGGATGGACTTGTGTACCTCTCTTTGGTGATATCATTTTCCTTACATCATATCACATTGTATTGTCACATTGATACGTGCATGAATCCTCACTTGATCATTCAAGCATTCTCCTCACATCTTTCAGCATGACTGCATCTTCAAATCAATGCAACAAGCTCTATAATTGTTTGTTGTATTCTTTTTTAATACTCAAAGTACTTTTCATTTCCTTTTTATTTTATAATTTTCAGCAAAGTAAGAGCGATTTCTGTAATCACTGTGTCATGTTCATTGTATGTATTTGTATTCACATATTATTGCTGAGCGGATTATGAATAAATCATGCATGTCTCTCGTACTCTTGATGAATCAACAAGCGCCCACAAAATGCTGCACCACAAAAGTGCTTAAAACCCTTCTTTATTTATGAATATTGTATTATTTCTATAATTTCAGTTCATGCTAATTCATTTTGCTCATGAATTTCAACTTTGATTTTCATTGCTTTATTTGAATTGTGAATTCAATTAGTAATGATTGATCATTAACTATATCTGTGTTTTATTTGTCACTGATCGTGTTATAGGCAAGGGTGTGAAGACGATAGAGGAGACAACTGAGACACCAGAGCAAAACGGTGAAGGTAATTTTGTTTGTTCGTATTACAAGCAGTGATGTATAGTTAAAACTATGGTTCTAGTTTAACAGCATTCACACAACCGCTGTCCGCAGGAGTTTCCCTATGTTGCATGAACCGGAAATGTCACAAAGGACCCATATTTCTTGTTTGCTTTTGGACACAGATAGAAGTTATTGTTTTGTTGTCCCAATAACAACAGTATTGTGCATTTGTCTCAAAGTCTGTTTGTTTTTATATATTGATAGTGATTGTTTGTACAAGAAAACTTCTGGTCTTCAAATTACAGCATAATGAAATTCTGTAGTAATAATTATGAAAGAAAGTGAAGAAATGAAAGAAAGGCATTACCCAGAAGTAAATACAGATTGCTTTCCTCTCTGTAAGTTTAGGATTCATGATTTATAGAAAAATTACTTCAAAATATCTGATCTCATTTACCAGACAAAATGGTCCTCAGCATCAAAGCGATATTGTATCATATATCTTCCATTCTGGTAGTAAAGGCTTCTGGTAACAAGGAGTCAAACATTAGTCAATAGAAAGAAGAAATATATAACAAATATTCAAACATAATTTTAGAACTGTCAGGTTTTGGATAGCAGAGCATTTATACTTTCGTAATGAGACTGCATAGATTGTGTTTTACATGTATATATATGCCTCAATGTGCAATATTGATATTTTAATAATTTTATACAATATAATGTAATTTACAGTGTGTGCAATCCTGGAGTAAGCATGATTTCATTCCAAATGACATGATGTGTAGTGATACATGTAACCACTTGTAACCACGTCCATTGTTCTATCCCCCACCCGTAACTGCCCCTTATACTTGTATGTATATTTGTGTCTCCCCGTATCCATATTCAGGCAGTGCCAATACTCCCTCAACCACTGAAGATAAACTAAAGGCATCAAGACTTGAAGGTAATATATTTCAAGAATAAATATTTCTCTTTCATTTCATTTCCTTCATCTTATTTCTTTTCACAAATTAAAGGAAGAATATGCAAATATATCATGGAGAATTTAAGAAAAAAACAGAATGTTCAATGAAAAAATAATCATGAAACTCAAACAAAATGAAAATCATTTGATCTTTAAATGAATCTTGACAATTTTTAATTTCACGATCGGCAGATTTCGAACACTACCGTTCACTAATTTGAGTGAAATTGAACAAAACAATCGTCATGTAATGAATGATCAATTATATTTGTATGATCATATGGGATGTAAAGAGCGTCCCAGATGTACGGGCACCTGATCTTTGTCCGGATATTTCATTGATATAAGATGTGCAATTTAATCTCTTATGGGGTTATATCATTCCACTGGAATTTATGTGCATGTGTATGTGTGTGTGTTCATAAACTGCTAGAGTATACAAGTTTCTACCTTTTGTCTTGCAACCTCCTTAAAAATGTGTATTCGTTTCCCTTAATTTTGTGCTTTGATAGTTTATAGAATCAATTTTTTAAGGTTTGTTTGTACATTTAGTAATAAATTTTGCAAGTATTAGAAAGCATGATCATGTCTCTTTGTATAATTGTTTTATATCTTCTCCCTCTTCCTTGTCTCAGGCATGCATCAATATGAATTGTAAATGTTATCAACAAAGAATATTTCATCCTTCCACAACCCTCAATATTTGAATGTACATTATTCTTTTTTCATCTGAGCAGTAATTTATAGGAATTACAGTATGCGTAGTTTAAAGTGTGAATTGTGAATAGTATATTATGATATTTTTTCTTATTTGAATTATTTTGCGATGTGATGATTACTTTCAACAGGGAGAGTAGGTAGCACAGATTCTGCCCCGTCGACTCCCAAAACAAAACTAAGAGGTAAACATCATTAATCACAACACATAACCCATCATGGCCAGTATAGGGGGCAAATTAACACAATATTTTTGTACATTTCTATATTAAAATTTAAAAAGAATGTTTGGTTGATTGATGAACATAAAAAGAGACCGGATGGTTCTATTTTTTCTACTTATTTTTTGTTGCTAAGAAATTTCTTTAACAAAACAAGGATCCTTAAATTTAAAAAAGATTTTTTCCAAGTTCATGTTTAAAAGCATGTAGTGTAATTATCTTGTTGAAGAAAAAGCATTCATGTAGGGCCATTATTATAGACCCAATCACTGGAGGAAAAACCAGACATTTTCTTTGCTTGACATGCTGTAAATCATGACTTTTTTCACAAAGTGACAAAGACAAACTTTGTTTATTTCCTGATTACACTGTTTTGAACAGGGCAATTTTGTTTGCTGTCTATTGTTCTGTATGAAACATACATACCAAAGAAAAACAGTAACTTATGTGTATTGTTATTTGTACTTCCTGTTTAAGATAATTCCTGTGGATCATAAGGCTGGGTTCACATAGAAGAATACTATTCGGGGCCCATTTTCAAAAACTTGTTTTTCTCTTTTCTTCTCCCGCTTGTCGGGCAAGCAGGTCCACATGGAAAGGCATCCATGTCGATACTCATTCTTTAATTAACCAAAACAAATAAGAAAGCTAGCTGTTACATCAAGGAAGGATGGTATGGCATGTTTTATAGCTACCCAATTTTGTATATTCTCAGTGCCCATGTATATTAACAAGTAAAGCACTTATGTGCATTTTTTTCATTGACAAAGGAACATTTTGCCCTGTCTTGGTTTTTGCTTGCTGATGTCCTGTTTTAGACTATAACTTTCAATGAACATCCTTCAGATTTGGAGCAGCAAAATTGCGAAGCAGACAATTTTATGATATAAAATATGCTTTCATCTTATCCGGAAAATCCCGGACACACATGATGACCTCAATAACGTCAAGAGACTTATGACCAATACATGCTATGTATCTTGCGCCTCTGGAAAAGTGTGAGGAATTCTGCAAAAATTGGATCATATTAGGTGATAGTCATTCAATCACTATTCAGCCTTCTACCCTTTCCAAAATAAAAAAAATATGGAACTAAAGTAGGCCATCGTAAATAAGAACTGTACATTGGTTTTTCAGGATTTAATTGATTTATTGCCTTCTGCGCTCACGATTTGTTCAATTTCAATATGTGAAAACAGACTTCTTGTTTCTCCCTACATCCTGATCGGCGGTGACCATCATGACATCAAAGTAGAAAAATATTAAAAGAATGTTATTCAGATGACAATGGAAGTCACACGCTAGCGATTGTCGAAAGTTCTTGGTTTTACTCTGATTTTACATCACATTTTCCTTAATATGCCATCATGTTATTGGAATTTTCAACCTTTTACAGTACACCATGTTGAGTTTATGATTGCTAAAATTTGACTGTGAAACATTACTTTCAACAGGAAGAACTCAGAACACAGATTCATCCCCATCAACCCCAAAAACAAAACCAAGAGGTAAATTTCTACTATCCATACTGACATATAGAATTTCATCATCAAGGTTCAATTAACCCATTAAGTTATCCCGAAGGACTTATGAATTAAAAGCCAAGTAGTGATTTGTATGAATTTATTTCTTTTTGTCAATATAGAATTATAATGATGTTTCACCTGTAAGGCGAAGTACTGTAACGATATGCTGAGGTAGAATTAGGATTGTGTAGTGGGGTTTTTGTACAAAAAATACTTTGTAGAAGAGTAATAATTATCATTGTTATCATTAATGTCATCAACCATGCTTAGAGCCTTTTTTCAATGAGGGCATTATACATTTTGTATATCTATTTGTTATCATCACCATCATTGTAAATTGTCAAGAGAATTATAATTCTAAATTAGTTTTTTAAATCATTGGGTGTGACACTTGATTGTACAATATTAGTCATACAGTGTACATGTATGCATATAATATTTTTATGGAACTTGTACATTACTTGAGAATTCTTATTCACAGGAACACCTGTTAGTACAGATTCAACCCCATCAACTCCCAAAACAAAGCGTAGAGGTAAATGTTCATCATCTCAATATAACAAATAATGGCCTGTGTAGGGGTTAAATTAACACACTATATTTCTTTAATCCAACATCATCATGTTTTCATCAGGTATAGTCTGCAACATACCCTACTCCATTATACATTGGAATGCTCTTTCAGATGACTCCAGATGACTCAATTTACTTTCAGACTTTCAGGCAGTTATTCTATTTCGTTTTGACACACTGGTGTAGTAGTTCAATCAGAAGAGCGGTAGCATCACAACATGGAGGACCAGGTTCAATTCCTGGCTGATACATACCAGAAGACTTTCAAAGACGATGGTCGATGCTCCCCTGTTTGGTGTGCAAGAAGAAAGAGATAGAGCAGCCTCAAACTGGCGCAGCTCTTTAGCTGCCTCTCCAATGATCTAAATTGGAAAAAATAATTTCAACAATGATTTTGTTATAAAAATTTGTTGCTTATTTCATAAAAAATATGTATTATTTATGATCATTTCTCAATATGTATATATACAACTGTACATGCCATTGTACATCCTGACAACCCATTGGTCAATCATTTCTTTTCACAGCTACAGTGTATATATAGCAACATTGACATTCTGATCTTACTGAAGGATAGTGATGTCATACTCATAAATCATATATTACTAATGCCAGTTCATCCTGAATGTGATCAATGTGTGGTATATTGTAGATAGAATATGAACATGATACCAGAGTCATGTAATCTGGGTGTTGATGATTATATGAATCAAATGTAATCCCTGGGGTTTCACATGAATCCAGCTTCATGGTATAGCCTTTAGGAAGTTAGTAAGGGAATACAGGTGCTAAACTCATTAGACTAGATACTAGCAAGCAAGAAAGTGAAAGAAGAAGAAGAAGATAAGTAAAGATTGTCAGAAAGGGAGGGAGGAAAACGAGAAATATAAGATTATGTACAGAGAAATTTAGAAGGCAGAGGAATAGAGATCTACATGTAGGAACAATGATATTTTTTTTCTTTTACAACCGCATATTATGTTCTAATTAAAGTTATGTAATGTTTTTTCTTGCATACACAAACTATCATTGTGGTTTTGAATGTTAATTAACTTAATGAACCAACAGACTAGATTTATATAACTTTATATTAATGACCATTATGTGCTTCATATTCAGTATGGTTATTCATTTGGGTCCAGTGTCAGGAGACTAATATTCTATCATTCATATGACGTTAATGTCTGTATCTTGATTACATTGTTTTGATCAGTATGAAACAAATTGTACAGTATATGCTCATGCTTTTGTAGTAGTAAAATATATAATTTTGTCAAAGTTGGAGAAGTATCAGACATTTGCGATTGAATTCTGGCCATTATATGAATCCATTCAGAATGAATTAAGAGTGTAAAATAAGTTTCTTTAAAACTTTGAATATGAAAAACACCACCTGTGCACTACACAAGTAGCCACCATTATTATCATTATTATTATTATAAGTTTTCAAAGACATGTCCTGTTCTAACTTTTGATAGGTTCTTGGGACATTTGATGAAATGGATTACATATATTTTAAATGATTACAATAGCAGCTAATACAGCAGGCTGTTTATTATGTGTTTATTGAGTAGATTTTAACACTAATTTGCAAATATAAAGGGCAACGATTTCTCAAATAACAAAATGATTATTCTTTATCGAATCCAAAGGCAGCAAGGATGAAGGTGCTCCTCAGGTATCCGAAAGAAAGGCTTCTAAAGGAGATGGTAAAAATGCAATATTTATTCTTATTGAGGCGTTTGCTAATTCATACATTTAAATTCTTATTTGCTGTCTCCAAATAAATAAAAGTGACATGCTGGTGTAGCTACACTTCTTCTTGGTAATTGCCATCAAAGTAGCTGTTTAATTTTTATATTCAAAGAGAATATAATTTACAGAGATACATGTACAGATTCTAAATCTGTCAGAATTTTTCATTTTTTTTTAACAGTGATGATTGTGGAAGTTTACTTCTCAGATTTGACCTGACTTGCAATATCAAGCATGCATAGTATCTTTATGAGTATCAATTTTCAAGGTTTGATATAATACAACACCATCTGTTTATCTATAACCTGGTCAATATTAAAAAACAATGAAGTTGGCTAACAAATTGTTGAATATATATTGTAAGATCAGCTTCTGTACAGCTGCATTTGAATGATGACTTTTGAGCTTGATGTTTTCCTTCCAAACAGTGAAAAGTGATGAGATAAAGCTGAGAAAGAAATTATCGCGCCAAGATGCACAAGGTAAAGAAAACATTCATCAACCAAGGCTCATCATTTTGGTACACACATTCACAATAAAATTATTAATAAAACTAATGGACATATATTGTTTTCTTATGTAGATGACAGTTTACATGATTATCATGATCTAATATTTACCTTAAGTTTGTACATACAGTTTATTTTTATATTTTATTTTATTGGGGAAGAATGAGGGCAATTTGATAATGATGATATGGTTTCAAGTTCATGAAATAGATTTTCACATATTTAATCTAATCTTTACTTATATGTTATAATTTATTTTAGTTGGTTCTAATACTTTTCAGTTCATTATACTATTTAACACCTTCTTTCATTCTGTTTCATTAATGGATACCAGAAAAATGTCATATCATTTAGATTATTGTTTTACAAAATCTATAAGCAAATTCATCTAGGTTCTCAGATTTATATATATTTTTTTATTTTAGAGAGTTGGTCAAAACATTCATGTTAGTATGCATCCATTTTTTCGAAATTGCATGGGTGAGAGAATACTTATATCATTTCAATATTCAAACATGTTCTCTTAAAGATGAAGGTACAATCACAACTAAACAGCCCCCTCCAAGAGTAAAGAGAAAACTGTCGAAACAAGACAGTGAAGGTAATATAGAATTTGATTCAAAGCTATATGCATACATGTATCTGTCAAGGATTGTTCAACGCATTTGAAACATTGCATTAATCATGGAAGCGAAAATGGAATTGTGCTAGAATTAACATACATAATGCTCATGATGAATGTAAGAACATGCATCTTTCATTGTGTATGACAATTATGTAAATGAATGAAATTGTGCTTTTTACATGTTTTCTTGTCACATGCTCCATAATAAAATAAATCATTATCAAACATAGTATATACTAGCTCTAACATTTTATAAGAATCATGAAATGAACATTACCCTTTTGAGGGTTTGTAGAAATTTCTGGGAGATATTCCACAATAAGAATGAATGATTATTATACCTGTGTAATTAGAGTCTCAAACTCATCCCTCCTGTGATGCAAAGATTCTGCACTGCAGATCTAATGGTCAAGAGTTGCACAGACCATCTCACCGAAAATATTATGTATTTCAATGTAATTGACTGTATAGTCAAACCATCAGGTCCTGGATTTACAGTTGACTGGTTGTACATGTAAGTTGTGAGAGCCAGTGAAAAGATGATATTGTGGTATATCTCCAAATATTATGTTGGTGAGGTCTATTAACTCATTTATTCTTCGTAAGAGTATATCATTCACATTTTTTTACTTCAACATAAATATCAATTAATATTGCTTCCATGGAATGTGGGTCTATCTCGTGATTTTTTTTATTCTTTATATATATTCATTTTTTGCCTTTAGCAAGCACTTTGTATCATTCATTGGATTGTATCATTGCTATGATCTTGAATTTATGTTGTGCTAAGTGATATTCCTCCATCTGTAAACTTATGTAATATTATTAATGTTATTGGAAAATTATTAATGTAAAATTTTGTATAAAAAAATCCTATCCCTTTTCAGTAGATGATATTGTGTTATGAATTAGAGAAATCAAACAATATCAAGAAGTATATGATTTGATTCATGAATTACAGTCAAATATAAGAGAAGATGAAAATTAAATACAGTATATCTGAACTTTTTAAACAGGAATCATGGGGTATTTTGAATGTGGGAGAATAAACTGATAAAAAAGTTGGAGGAGGCAGAAGGTAGACGGGGCTTACGCCCACACAGTTTGTTCATCTGATTTTGCTTCATTCAATGAGAGCACGATAATTCCAGGGGTTGGATCCCCTTTAACTGCAGCATGCATTGTCCTTACATTAGGAGAAAGGAGAGAATAATTGCTATAAAGTTAATGCACATCACATGAACATATTTGCTTGTTTTGTCAAATTCATATGTATTGTTTTGATGTACAAAATACTATGTGAAATGCCTTTCAATGTCATGATTATAAAGTAAGATGGAATGTACTGCCCCATACCAAAGCATAATAATTTGGTTGAAAATTCAGAGCGATAGTTTGAGTTGTTTGACCAGGACGCGCACAGTTAAATAAAAGTCAAACAACTTTCGTTTCATTAAAGAAGAATGAATCTTAGAGGATAATATACACATATAAGAACGGTATCATATACCACTACTAATCAGACTGGATCAAGCTCTAAAATAAATACAGGAAAGTGTAAATTTCCAGATATTTTAGAACAGGTTTTCGTCTGCTATCACATTACAAGGGGGCTGCCATTTTGTTCTGAACAGATATTTCGACGTGGTCCATTGATATAATTTTCTGTGGCAAGGAAAATATTCATTAAACTGTAAAATAGTTCAATCTTTGGCAAATAAAATAAGTTATGTTGGAAAAAATGCGTGATAGGTGTCCAATATTTTAGTACGACTTCTAAAAAACAATTCAGCCTTCAAATCACCTGTTTATACTAAAGAAATGTGCTTTTAGTGGACTTGCCTGGCATAACAGAATTTCCTTTATTCAACAAGCCTTCCAGGTATTGTATTCTATTGTTTAAAAGTCCACTTTTATGACAATATATGTTGACTCGTGGTGATCTATGCTACCCTTACCATCACCTTTGTGAGTGAGAGAGCTCCCAAATGTTTCCCATATATTTTATAATAATTTTTCTTTATATTTCAGAGAGACATTTTGGGAACGCCCCTAAAAATTCTCTTCATATGCAGAGTACTGTATATGAGGTCATATACAGTACTATGCATATGAAGAGAATTTTTAGGGGGCATTTGTGGAAATCCCTTGGAGGGGAACTTATTTGATTTACAAAAGACATTAAGATGTAATTACACCTGACCTGAACATACTTTGAATCATTCCTCATTATATCTTATGTTAATTGGGGAATGTTTACAACTGGCCATTATTAAGAGAGATTAACTTGGTGAACAATGATGATGGAATGCAATTACTGCTCAATGGACTATCAAGTGAATAGAAACAACAGGCTCAATGGTGGAATGATTCAAGGTATGTTCACGCCTGGTGAAAGTACGTCCTAATATTCTTTGTAAATAGAATAAGTTCCCCTTCAAGGGATTTCCACAAATGCCCCTAAAAATTCTGTTCATATGCAAAGAACTGTATATGACCTCATATACGGTACTCTGCATATGAAGAGAATTTTTAGGGGCGTTCCCAAATTGGCTCACTAAAATGTAAAGAAAAATTGTTTTAAAATGTATGGGACACATTTGGGAGCTCTCTCATTCACAAGGGTGATGGTAAGGGTAGCATAGATCATCACAAGTCAACATGCATTGTCATAAAAGTGGACCTTTAAATACAGGTGAAAACGTAGCGTTTTGCCAAAGACCCTATATAAACACGAATGCATGACTTTAAAAGGCCACCCTGTACTGCAGATTTTTGTTTTTGTTCTGGTCTTCATCTGATTTTATAACGCTATAGAAAGTGATATACAATGGTTTAAATAGCCAACCGATAATACAGATTCCTTTCTTTCATTTGTTTTGTTACAAGGAAACTTGGACTATACTCCGCAAAAACGTCATTACTCCGCAAAAACGTCACGCCCATGCCAATAAAACACAATTCTAATGAATAAAACTTTCTTTTTTAAAATAAATCCAGACCAGTTTTAAGATATTGAAATATATGACCATATGTAAGGTATATTCTTATTCAAATTCTAAGCTTATATTTCGATCAAACACGTTCTACTCGGGGATAACAAAATACTTTCTCGTACCAAATAACAAAATGGTAGCCCCCAGGGTATTGCTAGCAGACGAAATCTTGGCTCAGAAAATAGAAAATTTATCTCCTTATGCTGTTTTTTTTGTACAATAAAATATTCCATTAAATTGATAAATATTACACCTACTGAAATAAGTCAATATATGTTTTGGGTTTCAATCCCCTTTAATATTTCTTCAATGTATTTTATATTGCGACCTTTATCGTTTTTGCTTATGATATAGTTGATATTTTCATTCCAATTTGATTTTTTTTTCATGGTATGTTACTAACTTTTTTTTTCATTTTGATTGTCTATCCATTATCTGACGATATCATCCTGCCATAGTTTTATCTAATGTATCAATGCTCTGTAAAATGAATTCATCTTGCTGATTCCAGATATCAAAATCATGTTCTTTTGCATATTACCATCATAGCAGTTCCAGTTGCATTGAATTTAAAATGTCCATATTATGATTTGTATATTTATTCTGCTTGTGGTTTGGTACTATTAACACGTAATTTTTATGAAATACGTTACGAGATTGATAAATCATATGCTACATGTATTTCCATATTAAATTATATTTACAGGTAAGTACAGAATTTAATTTCACAGTTTTTTTTTTAGCAAAACCACAGTGCTGCTTATTTCTATGCTGTTTCAACTTTGTTGATTGTGCTTGTTTGTCAAATGTGTAACTGTATCTTTCCTTTTGACTCTTTGAAAAACTGTCATATATCAAATTTCTTCTATAACGCTATATCACATGATATACTGTATGTATATGTTAAAACAAATTCTGATGAGAAGAGACTTTGTATATTCAGAACATGAGTATGGAAGTGAATATGAAAGATGAAAAGTGAAATATTTATGATTCAGTCATAAAGAATTATTTTATATACATTAGTTATTCATAGATCTACGCACGACTCTAAGAATGACTGGTGTCCCTTTCTTGTACTCTATGATAAATCCTGTCATTGATTGGCACCTGAGAAGGGGTCATCAGTCGTTTGTAGAGTCGTGCGCAAATATATGAACAGCTTTATTAAATACAATCCAGGATGATTACAAATTATACAAACCATTTGCATTTCATAATAAATACATTGACAGATCTCAGTATAATGTACATTGTCTCAAGTTACAAGAAATCTCACAAACATATTCAGCTATTTATGAATATATCATTGTAGATACATAATGAAACATATTTTACATGATGAAAACTGTTCGTATTTGGTGAAATTATGGTGATAATTGAGCAAATACTGACAAATGAAATACAGAAAAGCAAACCAAGGAAAAGTGGTTTAAAAAAATAGGGGGCAATTCTTTGCAACTTGTCATGTATGTTACAGAGGTGCTTATCTTGAAAGCCTTTCACTAAAATTTCTTGAAATTTAACATGAATTTTGAGAGAAACATGGTCAAGGTACACTGTTGTTAACATGACAAACATTTTAATGTGTGGAATTTCTCTTCTTTTTTGGAGTGAACCTCCTCTCATTTTGCACTTTATGAGTTGCACAAGTATTATAATGTCAATACTTTCTCCACAGAGAAAACAGGAGATACCAGTATGACTGCTGAGAATGGGGATGTGAGTAATGATTCCAAGCTCGCTGACGTCCAAGAAGATGATGATGAGGAGAGAGATGAGAGTGACGATGAGGAGGCTCTCAGCAAGGAAGAAGCTCTTAAGAAGATGCAGGAAAAGAAAGATAGGGTAAGATGCCTAGTCATATGAGTTTGAGGAGAGGGGCATTGGGGGGGGGGGGGTAAACCTACTTAATTGTTAATGAGCATGCTGCCATCAAAGAGGATGATGATGAGAGCAATGAGGGTGACAATGAGGAAGCTCTCAGCAAGGAAGAAGCTCTTAAGAAGATGTAAAGACAGATATGATCATTTAGGGATTTGGCAAGAAAATCTAAATTTGAAGATCTAACCTGAAGACCTCATTTTTGTGAAGAATAATAGATTGGGATTGATGCTCATCAAGTTTCAAGTTTCTTCCGCTGAAATCATGGTAACTATGATGATAAGCTATATCCACTGCAGGTCACTATCTTACCACCAATCTCATAGATAGCTGTCATGGACCATTTAATTTGTCTTGTGTATGCATGACCAGTATAGAACAGTTTAAAAGCACCTGCAATTGACTATTGGACTTATCTTATCTTGCAGGGTACAGCAGGTCAAGAAGCAGAAGCTGGAGCTGAGATGTCAGCGTTGGTCAATTACGTCCAACCTGTCCATTTCTCACATTTTGAAGGGTCAGAGAGTAAGTCAAAATGTATTGATAATTAATAATGATAATAATAATAATATGAATACTTATGGTGCCGGTATCTGCCAGGCTCTGATGCTCATAGCGTCTCTTTGAAATATCAAGATTATTTTAAAATTCTAGGACTCTCCAGACATATTTATTCCCTCTCCTCGTCTGTGACAACTGTTTGGATCAAAGGCAGTTTTACATGGCCAAATGAGACGTTTTTAACCAACGGTGGAATCACTCATGCATTCAACTGCTTTTCGACATTTTAGAATCCGACACCATAAGTTTTTAGCACTGTATAGCAGGGTGCTATAAGAAATTTTTACATCACTTGCATGCCCGACAGGGCATGTGGTTTTTAAAGGACTTGCCTGATCATCAGTTTTTTTTCTTGCCCCAAAACATAGAAGTAAACACAAGAAGTTGCAAACACATGTAAACATTAATTTTGGCTGAGCTTTCAGTGAAGTTGGTCAATTGATAGATCTTGCAACTGGATTCTCACAAAGATTTTCCTCACAATATCAAAATAGATACCAAGGGTATGATTGTAATTACTGAGTTGTTGATCACAAGTTTATTTTTTCTAGCTTAGTCATCAGAATATTTTCCCTATTAAGGGAAGGTTGTAGATAGAAAAACCAGCAGTACCATACTTTTTATTATATAGCATGTAATTTGGATCTATCAGGATTGATGTGTAGCAAATTTGTAATTTATAATTATTTCTTTTTTTCTGCAGAGAAAAACCACAGCTATGAGATCTCATCATTTGTGGAAACCTCAGCTATGAACAGAGTCAAGGAAAATCCTGTCGAGTTTGTCAAGTATCCTTTGAAATAATATTATTCTTCATTTTTTAAACCCTATTATTCACTACATGATTTTTGCTGATTTTTTCCACGTTTAGATTTTTGTATCTAAAATTTGGTCTAAGACATAATTACTCAGTGTCTGACTGTTATTGTCACAATTTGAGCTTCAGGATGCACTGAGAGGTGGAAAGTGGTGTACATGTATTGGACATGGAAGATTCAGAAAATGTGCCAAGAAGTTGACTTGTACAAACCTGTGAAGGCACCATGTAGTGTATTATTGTTGAAAAGTAAACATTTGACTTGTATTACCAAGGCACATTATTGCTTTCTTGTTGTTCACAAGATGTTTTGTGAGTTTGTGCAAGTCACCTTCTTGTCATTTAAGCCTCTGCATAGAATCCATCAGTGCCCATGTCTCCAAGCATTAAGGCTCAATTTGAAACAAAGAAAGGCAGGCATTAGAACTTAGTAAAGTAGGCGATGTAAAGTGTACAAAGTTACAACACAAAGGAAATAAAAACATTTCTATAATTCACTAAAGTAAGAACATATTCCTAAATGTATACTATGTCAAGGAGTGGTGCTTCGAAGTATTCAACAAGTATTTCTTTAACTATGATATACCTCAGCTACAACAAGCGACAGCTGTCAAGGATATACCCCAAAGGAACTCGAGTAGACTCCAGCAACTTCATGCCTCAGGTATACCCAGTTTAACATTCAGACACAACATCTCAAAGTACTTGTGGTTTATGTAGTTCTTGTAAATTAATTAACTCTGTAAAATGCTTCTAAACAAGTATACTGTTTGATATTTTGGGAACTGATTGATCCTAAGAATATTGAATTTACTATTAGCTACATACATTTGTATACATGTATATATTGTTAGGTTGGCTCTGATTAAGGGGTCATCATTTCGATTCTGTCTTGTATTTCACTGTGAGCTGCACTGATGAGCTCTAATAAGAGCGAAACAGTTCTGTCTGCAGATTCAGTATATTTATATATATATTTTTTTTCTTTTTAATTATTAATGCTGTATTTTTTAATTCAACTTTCCAGTAAAATCTAAACAGGATAAAGTAAAAACGTTTGAAACTCTTATTTTAATGGTGAATAGGTGCTAGCTAAAACAAACTATACAGAGAGTCATGCATATATTAGTTGTTTAGTGTTCTTGATTAAAAATGCATTTGCATTTGATTTCTTTTTTTTTTAGATCTTTTGGAATGTTGGTTGCCAGTTGGTTGCTCTGAATTATCAGAATCTTGGTAAGTGAAAGGATACTTTATTTTTCTACTTGGAGATAAACGAATCATAGTTTGTGACATTTTCTTGTCCAGCAATTTACACTTTAGAATATCGGCAAGACTCTGTCATACAAAAAATAAGAATATGAACATTGAAATCAGGATTTGAACTTGTCTCCCCATACATTGTTTTCACATAGATTTTTGAAATAGATGTTTTTATTCAAATGTTACAGCTGAATTCATTTATCCATTTTATAGAATATTGTTGACATTTTGACATAGAAAACCAAGATTGGAAACTGCAGAAGAATGAATTTAGCACTATTCTAGTTTCAATAACCCAGCTGCTTTGTACTCGTTACTTGATTACATGTATATTGATGATTATTGCATTATTCCTTTGACTTTCTTCTTATGTTTCTTCATCCATCTATATGAAGTGAAATAAATATGCTTCAGCCCCAACCATTTTTTAAATTATTGTATTCATTTTTTGGTCTTTGATTTGAGATAATAAATGTCATCCAATAATTATTCTTTTTGATGTCTTCCCTGATTTTAGATCTGCCTATGCAACTCAATCTTGGTCTGTTCAATCTGAACGGAAGGACAGGATACATCCTCAAACCAGACTTCATGCGAAGAAAAGATCGTCACTTTGATCCATTTGCTGAGTCCACTATGGATGGCATTGTAGCGGCTACAGTAGAAGTCAAGGTAAGGTTGGCTCAAACATATCAGAGTTTATTTGATAAGAAATGTTGAATGGCAAAATAAATACAATTATCAGTTCAAAGACATTGGCATATTGCATGTGCTTGAATGATCTTTCAATGAAAATGATTTTTTCTGAACAATAATGCGACACACAAATACCTCAACATATATTATTTTTTCCCCGCATTAAGTAACTTAATAAATTCATTAATGGATTGATTTAAAATGATTTCAAACAATCTTCTAGCCATTTGAGGATTATGAGGTTTGGGGCCTTTGATTATGTGAAGACCAATAGTGATGCAAGAGAATTTCTTGTATGATTGAATTCATCTTGATACAAGATGCATGTGAAACCAAAAGTCATATGAAAGCTTAGTATAGTATAGTAGTATAGTATAGTATATTTATTCAAACCAAATCAGACACAATAAAAGTACATTTGAAAGAGCAAGAAAAATCAGAATGATAGGTTTGGGACCCCAAAGAAGCAAAGCTTGTGGACGGAACCCCTACAAAGAACAGTAAGATGATAAAAAGAGTAACTTATAGTACAATGTATATTTACAATGAATATAAATTATGTACAGTCAAAAGAGTGGAAAAATTCGTTCCTCCATTACAGTGGAAGCTAGATATAAAGAAATCTGATATAACAAAATTCCTGATATAGAGAGATAAAAATCTGGCTACAGAAGATTCAAAGCAGCTCTTTAGTGATATTAAGGTGTATACTTGCAGGTAGCAACAGATTTATGACACATAACAGCAGACGAGTATGTCCTTATATGTTTCATCTTGCAGGTGCTTTCAGGGCAGTTCCTGAGTGATAGGAAGGTAGGGACGTACATTGAGGTGGACATGTTTGGTCTCCCGGCGGACACGGTCAGGAAGAAGTATAAGACAAAGACAATCAGCAGTACTGGAATCAACCCGCAGTTTGATGACGATGGTTTTGTCTTTCCTAAGGTGAGCAATTCTCCTTACATTCAGATGTGTGTGTGTGTGTGTGTGTGTGTGTGTGTGTGTATAATGGTCTCCAGGGTAGAGATAAGAGAGATCTTTCTTTCAATCTAGACTTCATTTAGCGGGAGACTGCTTTTGCCAAAGAATGGCTAGATCTGTATTGGGGTCAATATACGACAATTAAAGTTTCTGACTGCTTATAACGCAGAGTCTTCTTGAGACTGTGCGAATAGCGACACCAAAACTGACGGTTTTTTGCACCCAGACTAAATCAATATTACAGCTTTGAGTCATTGGATCATCAGAGGGGGAGGCAGTGGGTTGCAATTTTAGGACATGGTCCAGCCCAGTCCTCTAGAGTCCTCTATCCCAGGGACTGGGGGATGTGTGACTGCGTTTCCATAATGATTATTATCTGTTATTACATAGCCTTGCACTTATTTGATTAGAAGTCCATAAATGCTTGCAATGTAGCATAATTACCCTTGCTTTAGCAGTGCAGCTATTTCGTGTGCCAGTTTACATGTAGATTAACTAAATGCATTTCTGCCTTGCGTTTCTGTCTCTTTCTCAAATTGTACTTATTGTACTTTCTTTATAAGTCATATATGCCTCGGATTTTTTAAAGGACATTCTTATCTATTTCCCTGTGTGCTTTACATACTTATTGATTTTATAAATGTGTTGTTTAATCTTGTTGTGTACAGGTCATCATGCCAAAGTTAGCTATGCTCCGAATCACTGCTTATGATGACAACAACAAACAGATCGGACATCGTATTCTGCCAGTGGAGTCACTCAGACCAGGTATATCACTCGCTAATCGAAATTATTATCTTTGTCTTTTTTAAACGAAATACTTTTTCTTATTCAGAATTTGTTTCATTAGGGAAAAGCACCCACAATCTATAACTCTCGTTATTAGTATATTAGTAAATATACCAATGCTGGGATGGCACCCTGTACTGAAATAAAACAATTATATTCTGTATATGATCACTACAGTCTTCCCAACATAGTGCCACATATATTTTATTTTCATTTTGATGTCACAATTGATGTGTGAAATGCAATATTTTCTCCAACTTTTTCTTGTTATTTGTTCTAAACACCCTTTGCAGGTTACCGTCACATCCCATTGCGTAACGAGCTTTACCAGCCGCTTCTCATGCCTTCGGTCTTCGTCCACATCAAGGTGAAGGATTACGTTCCCGTTGGTCTCGCTAACTTTGCTGATGCTCTGGTGAATCCCATACAGCATCAGAACCAGCTTGAGGAACAGATCAAGATGAGAACAGAAGCTCTCTCCAAACTCATGGAGGAAGTCAAACTGATGGAGGAAGCAAAGGATAACGGTGATGATAGCCCAGATGACTCGGCTGCTACTAAACAGGTATTACATACACTGTACCTGTCAAATGAAATCATTAATTCCTACAATTCTGGATCTACATTTTTGTATTACTGTAAAATCTGAAAATGTCAATTTGTCGATGTCTTTTTCCACTCCGTATGATGCACTGTCAAAAATGTGAAAATATTTAGTAAAGAAACCAAAATGTCCCGGAGAGCGCAAAATTATTTTCAGATGCTAGAAGTGGCATTCAAAGGCATCTACATTTAAGAAAATCTCGTCCACCACCTCTTTGCGCTTCACTCTCAAGGTCCACACCTCCCTGTCATATATCTCCCTTTTAAATTTGTTTAGATCTGCCCCTAAAATCCATACTTAGTTCAGGTGTTCAATATGAATTTGAAGTCTGATTATTAAAGATTTTTTTTTCACCTTTTATATTTTATAATCATGGTATTACAAAGAGGCCCATTCTTGAATGATTCCTTTAGGAGGAGCCAAAGGCAGAGAATGGTGAGTCATCAAGTAGCCCTGAACAGGAGAGCAAACCTGTGGTGGATCAACCTTTAGCTGCAGATAGAAAGCTGAGCAACAAACCAATGATGGATACCAAGATGGAGCTAGAGACTAGAGATAGCATCGAGGCTTTGCCACCTAATTTCCCTCCTAAGAAGACCTCCAGACCTTCAAGACAATCAGGTGAGTTGGGAATGAAACGGTGCTAGGTCAGGGTTTTTATAACGGCAAGGCTGAATTAGACAGTGCCAATTGGATTGACAGGGGTTTCTCGATTGGGGTTATCATTGCTTAGTAAGGTTCCAATCGACCAGCGCTCATTGGGTGGCAGGTTACGAAGGTTGCTTTGTCAGAGCTTTAATCACTTGTGCAAGGCCACAATAAGCAATGCTCATTTGGTTAAATAATTAAGAATTGCGTAGGTCGTGGTTCAAATCATTACAATTGCCAGTATTTATATAGAGCCTTTGGTGATTAGGGGTTGTTTGTTCAGGGTTTTAATCACTTTGGCAAGGTTCCTATAAGCAATTCATAGAGAGTGGAAGTTTTGAGGGGCTCACATCATATAGACAAGCTTATGCTTAATGGATGGTAGATGATTCACAGAAAACTGCGACACATATACGTAGAGGGTATTAGTTCAAATCGATAGACGATTTTCATTGATGGAAAGGTATTCTGAGGGTTGCTTAGTTGGGGATTTCAGTTACAAAGAAAAGGCTTTAGAGAGATCTTGAAATTCCCAGGGTTTAATGAATACAGTGGTCACTGGACTGGAACCATGGCAAAGAAAAAAATTGTATTCCTTAAAAAAGGTTTTAAATTGAATTATTTACATTTTTGTTTAATATTTTACTTCAATATGTATAGAAAAATGAAAGTGAGATTGCTATAGTAATGAGCAAGTAGATGAAATACATTAAAATAGTATTCTTAATCATATCTTACTGTTAATAGATACTTCTTACTGATTTTTGTTTAATCTTTGTCCCATTGAAACAATATCTATTCCTGTAGAGTTTATTGATCTGTTTTGCATTGCATTTAGAGTTTTGTGTGTTAATGCCTTAACTAAATGGACATGAAATATTATATGCATGCATCTACTGATTTACTCTCTGTCAAGAATAAGTCATACAAAGATTAGATACAAATTATCATTCCCATCCCATACTGCTTTCTCCTGTTGAACTATTCCTCCCTTTGCTTAGGATAAATAACACTTTCGTCCATTCCCCATCTCAATGCACTGCTTCCCATTTACAAATTTTATCCTGAATTCTAAAATATTTTTTTTTAAATCTGATATACTAGAATCCTATCCACTGTAAGCCAGACATAAACATCTCATGCTGAGCTTGCCTGTAGTATTAGAAAAATTGACTATGATAAAAAAAAATGCTTTTGCCAAGATGAAAGAGAATTTTAATGCACAAACATTTGATTTTCTGGTTCCATCAATTGTGCTCAATATTAATTTCCTAAGACCTAGAAATAATACTTGCTTGAGTGTTTAAAGAATCATTTTGACAAAGTATGACAATTTGTTCAGTTTTTTGTAACAATAGATAATACTGTAGATCTTATGCTTGACATAAAGAAAAATCTTATTACCTGTTTACACATATTAAGAGTTCATGCCTCAATAGCTTATTTCATTTTCTCTGTTCATTGTGCATCTTTAGACACCCAAAATATTTTCCTGATAAATAATCCAAATAATAGATTACATTTGTTCTCAGTCATATGGAAACATGTGCTTTGTTTAATAGGTTCTTTTTAAATCTAGATTAGGAGAAAATATGCTTGCTCGAATGTTGACCAGAGAATGATCAGTTAATGAATTTTCCAGATCTTAGATGCTACTTTTACGTCACATCATTGTGAGCAGAAGGGACAAAGGAGTTTGGACAAAGTAAAAAAGTTCATTCAAGAATTGACAATAACTTCATTAACAAAAAAGAAAATACCTTAGGTATGCATGTTGCAACATTTCCCTGCTCAATGAAAGGGAGGAAATTCTCCTTATGTGTTTATCCAGATATTGTGAATGCTTGAAAGAAGATGTTTGCTTTGTCAAAAATTCCTTAACCCATCTGCATACAGTGCAGTTAGCATGAAGTTTTATGGCTTATTATTACGAGTTTGTAATCAATTGAATCAGAAAGATCACAATAGGAAACATGAAAAGAAGCCAAAAAATGACTGCTTTAAAACAGTCAATATAGTACTTTGTTAAGCTTGTTTAATGTATGAACCCAATTTTTTGGTGCCAGTTAAAAAGCATAGAGTAGATGTAAGCTAGAGACTAAGCTAAATAAAATGGCAGCTATTCATTCATTACTGTGCTCACATTTGTCTTAAATAAAATATGGTGAATATAAATCTTACTATTTGCCATACATGAAAATAGAAACTCAACTCGAGATCTTATTGAGCCAAATGGAACCCCATGGTAAGTGCTACCATATTTAATCCAACGCATACATTGTCTTGCTCAGAATATCAACAGCATATAATCATGATTCATTTTTTTAAAGGCAACTTTTATTTCTATGTTTTTTTTAGTTGGATGAGGTATGAGGAAATTCAATGAGATCGTGTTTTGAAGTGAATCCAAAAGGATCAGCGGTGGTGGTTCTTTGTTTCTCTTGGTTTTGGTAGTGGACATGAAAAAAGCTGGCAAAACGATTTTTTGTGCTCTTAAACACTTTTGAAATCAATAGTTAGAAGAAAGAGAGAAAATGATAGATTGTGACATCAATTTTTGGTTTAAAATTTATAGTCACACTTTTTTCAAACTTATGTGTGTACACAGCTAACATAATGCATCTAACATGAAATTGCAGTTGCATAATTATTCCCAAATCAATGCTTCAGTTAATATTTTTAAGCTTTTTCTTCACGCAAACATGAGACTTCTTATTTCAGTGAAGCCCATGATAGATGACTTTCCTGAAATCAAACTGTATCATAAGTAAGGTATTTTTCCCATTTGAACTTTACCTATGATACTGTTTACAATTTCCCCTGTTAATTACACACCAAAATTTATTTTATAGATCATCCCCTATTTTATTTCCCCCTTTCAAATCATTTTATTTATGTTTTATGATATGATTTTCCGATTTCAACATTGATTTGTTTTATTTGTTTTTACATTTATACCATATTCATTCTTCACATCTCCCACCCTCTATTCCGTCCGCCCATCAGTCATTGCAAAGGATAGCACCGGAAGTAACAACAGCGGCGGAGGATTACTCAGGTCCGTTTCCATGGGAACGGCTCAGTTCGAGGCTAATGCCTTCGCAGGATTTCACAACCAAAGTGTCCGAAGTCGCAGTACTCCTAACCTGGTCCCACAAGGTCTGCATCATGTTGCCATGGTTACACATCAATTAATGTCTTTCTGGTTCTCACCTACACTCTTTGATGATGTTAACCCTTCACTCTCCCCTCCTCATCAGTCTTCATGTTGTATTGGACGTTGTTTGTGTGCTCATGTAATAGTTCTAAAAAAGAACAAAAGATATGTCATAATTTTCACCTTTATAACTGGATCTTACCCATGAATTCCTATTCCTATATACTGTAAGAGGATCTCCAATCGTAGAGGTCTATGACTCCTCTTTAACACATTTGTGTAGATGCATTGACAAGTAACACTCCATTCCATTTACTCTTCGATAACCCTGAAATAAACTCTTTACCAATTCAAGGAATGTTTTTCAATACTTTGTTTTCCTAAAATGTAATGGAAATTACCTAAGGAATATGTAAACAAATTGAATTTATTTGTGCCAATGAAACTTGAGTTAGTTGTTGTGTCTATCTGCAGTGTTTTGATGTGATTTCTTTTTCAAAGTTTGTTGGTCTACCCAGCTGCCACCTTTGCCCTTTCCAATGTCATTCATTTAAAAATACTTTTCGCTTATCACATCTTCATTCTTTGTACATATCTATTGATTTATACATTTTCTTTTAACTCTCAAATATTGCATGCTCTTTGTTCTTATGTCATCTGCAAATACTTAACTGCATTAAAATCTATATAAAGAAAACATGCTTATAAATTTAACTGTTGTCGATGCTAAGTTGCATGCCTTCCTCTCTAAAGCTCACATACAAAAACAGATAGAATTTGAGCTTGCATCCAAATTGTATTAAAAACTTGATGAGACCTTTAGACCAAGTTTTGTCCAAATATGTAGTATAACTTTATTTCAGACCTGTGGAGATGATGGACATAAAAGGAAGGAAGATCTTCAGATAAAAAGTTCACCCATTGTGCATATTTGTCTGTTTTAATCCATCTAAATTGATATTTAAGAAATTCAATAATAATAGAATGTGTAGTATTGTAAAGAGGTGCAGTAATTGTGATCTAAAATATAAATAGAAGACCTAAAATGTAGTCTAACTACTTGTTTGATGACTAGTTTGGTTATATGCAAGATGAATCAATTTGACATCTTATTTTCAAAAGCAAATATGAATAATGTGTGCATTGGGTATTCACATGCCTGCATTATGTTATATAGTATGCAACAAATTATCACTGGCTTTGATAGAATTCCATACGATAAAAAATTAATTTCACTTTTGATAAAGTTATAATTCTGACTAATTCAAAGTTTGGATGATACCACAGGGTAAAGTGTTTTCCACCAAGTATTATAAATCTATTTAAGTTTTCATTTGAATCATAAATACTAAATATTATATTCAGAATGAATCAATATATTAACAAATCATACATAAGCAATATGTTCTATTGATGTTTTTAATGCACAAAACATATTTAACTTTTACTATTTACGATGTAGAAGCTCATAAAATATCATCATTAAGCCATCACTTTTCACGTTATAATTTCATCTTCATGTAATTCATAGTTTGTCATTGTTGCTAGTGGACATAGTAATAGAATTGTTTGTTGATGGAACTATGTGTTTCTATTGATGTCTGAGATCAATTTTCCTTTTGCTTCATCACTTACTCAGACTGAAAGTGGTAAGAATGCATTTGTAGAGGATGATCAGATAATTATTTACAACTAGGGAAATAAATGTTGATTATAGTGATAAAAAATATCTGGAGTTTGAAGGCTGAACCCTGTGGCAAGCACTTTTTGAAGTGGAATAAACCTAATTTAATATTTAAGTTGCAGTCCATGTGGAATATGGGAGCCAGATTTTTAACTGTGTGTTAGAATATTGAAATGAAAATTCCACCATTCCACTAAAAATAGATTTACATTTTATGAATTAATGTGCCTGTTAGCCTTATACAAAATAAACTAAAGAAAATAGATGATATGTATAATTTGATTTTCAAAATTAATGACAATGTTGGACCTTATTCTGAGGAAGAAATTAGATTTATTAATCTGTAGAAATGCTACACAAGCTTTATCAAGGATATTGCCAGAATTTTTCCATGAATGTAGAAGCAAGATATTTGAGACTCATTACCGTGCTTGCACCTTTTGTATGATGTAAAAACTTTTTGTCTGTTTTCCTTATATACAGAGGAGATAGTTGCTGCTACTATTGAAGAGATCAAACTGGAAAAGGTAGGCCTCTACAAATTAAAATGTGTTTTGTTTCTTTTGATTGGTAGAAAATGCATAGATATCCAAAAGTTTTTTTCTTTAAATATACTCCTTCTAGAATGTAGCACTTAAACAGTTATCAAATGTTCAGACATATTTTAATAGTTATGCAATGAAAAAAAGTGCAAACATAGGTATGCAGCTTTCAGAAAAAAGCCAAACCCCCAAAACAGCAGCAACAAAAAGACTTTGCTGAAATGGGTTAGCACAAAATTATCAAAACACCACTGCAGTTAAATTGCATTTGTTTAGACGGCCCACCCAAAAATATTTCAGCCCAAACATTTCAACATTCAAAATGTAATGTTGTAGCAAATCCAAGTTGCATTATACATGTAATTACCATTGATTTGTGCTGATATGCCATTTAATGGTAGTGATATTCTTCTCCAACGTTGCATCCTTTACTGTGGAAGTAGGGAAAGCATTCATGTCTTATGTAATTTTGAATTTTGAAGTGTAAGTCGATTCATTCATCTATATTTTCACATTCGTTTTGTTGTTTTCCCTCCAGAAATACTTGAAGGTGAAGAACCGACTTGAGAATGAACTTCAGAAGCTTGTGAAGAAACAAGAGAAGAAGCAGAGTAAACTCAAGAAGAGTCAAAACAAAGACATCAATAAATTTAAATCATCTCAAGACAAAGCCAAGAAGAACAAGGAGAAGAAACTTGTCTCCATGGAGAAGAAGCTAATCAAAACTACGTAAGAATATTTCCTTCTATCTTGCTGCTCTCCCCTATACATCAATACAGCTCATTTTGCAACTGGATCTATTCAACTGTATCAATTCATCTATAAATTGTTGTGTTAATGAGAGACTGATTTCAGTTGCTGTTAGCTGGAGCTTACTACAGTGAACATAAAACATAAATTTTGTTGACAATACTTACATTTTGTTGCTGTGTTTTGTTGTTATTATGCAGCATTTAAAAGAAGTAATTTAATTTATTTCCATTAAATAATCCAACATAATTGTACAAATGAAGAGAACAACATCAAATGCGAAAATACTAGGAAAATGTTTAGGAATCACTATTGAAATTTAATACATGTATGCAACGTTCAGTATTCAAAGAAATACTCCTAGTTCAAATGCAACTGTCTTACATGTTCATTAAACACACTGTAATAATTTTCAGACATGAGTGATTTTAGTTAATGTCTCTCACTCAACTACACATCCTGAAAAAGTAGCCCATAATATTGGCAAACAATTAGAAAGGATCCCTCACCTTTTTTAGTGAGGTAGGAGAGCAAGTAAGGCCAAAAAAAGCAAAATTAACAAATCTGCAAAAAACAGTCACTTTTCTAAAGAATACCAAAATGATATACATATGGAATACTCTATAAAGGCACATATGAAATGTGATATAAAGACACAGTGAAACAAATTGTGAAAGGAATGAAGAATAAATGGCAAGAGGAACAAAAAAATATTTAATTCTTCAATTTTATGTGATTTTCCTTTCCAGAACTCCAGATGAAGCCAAAAAGCAGAGTGCCAAATTGATGGAACAACTAGAACAAGAGCAGGAAAAAGAGGTAAGTTGAATTATGATGATAAAGATACAGAAAAACTGTATATTTATATTATACTCTCTTTTTAGACATGTTCACCAAAAATTGTATTTCCTGATTTCTCTTTTCTCTCTCTCTCACGTCAATAGTGATTGCAGTCAATAGATAAACCTGATAAATACAGCACACAATAATGCCATCTACCGTATTCACTGGAAAAAAATTGACCAACAAGAAAAAAATGCCTGTGATGCACAAATAAGCACCTCACAAATTATTGTCTCGGTTTGGATTGCAGACGGATACACAATGGTATCTTTGTGTATGAAATATATTAAACTGACACCTAATTGTGTAAGAGCCAATATTTTAGCGTACATAAATTTTAGCGAAATCAACAAATTTCATATTTTCACACATAATTGAGATATTATTTTAACGTTTCATTAGATTATTGAACACAGGTCTATGGACATTTTAATGAGTGATATTTTAAGCGAATTCATGGTAGCGAAATTCGTGAAAATAAAACCTCAGCAAAAACTTCAGCCTATACAATAAATACGGTTTATCCCCACTTGGTCCAATGCCATCTCGTCCAATGACCGTTTCGTCCAAACGCACTTCGTCTAACATTAGGTCGTCTAATTACCACTTTGTCCATTAATCATTTCGTCTAATAGCCGCTTGGTCCAATAACCAGTTAGTCCAATATCCTGTTCGTCTAATAGCCATCTTGTCCATTAACGTTTGGTCTAATAATCAATTCGTCCAATGGCTATTTGGGCTAACAACACTTCGTCCAATCATCAGTTTGTCCAATATCACCTTGTCCATTAACCATGTGGGCTAATCCTAGTTGGTCTAATAGTCAATTCGTCTAATATCCATGTGGTCTAACTACTATTTGGTCCATTATCCTTTTGGTCTATAAATGTTCCGTCCAATCATCATTTCGTCTATTTTCTTCTGGTTGGCCCAATACTCGCCTAGTCTAATAGCCAGTCTGTCTAATAACTATTCACACTATACACACTTGGTCCAATACCGGTCCAATTACCATTGTGTCTAATCCGTATGGTATTCATGTTTATTTAAAAAAAAAAAACATTGTTTGGGTACCGTAATACAGTGTATCTGAATGTCATTGACAGCAATTAATGCATGGACCAGCGAGATTTCAGTAACTCACCGACATCTCCGTGCATGGAGATGAGATTCAAAATTGAAATATAGTAATCACCAATTAAACCTCGTAAACTCTCCTTTTCATCCACCCCATCCCCCACATACAGTGTTTTACTTAGACGTGCAAGTAACACTTCCCATTCCCGAAAAACGAACACACATACACCATCATGTATAATATAGGCTTTGTGTAAAACACACAACTCCGAGAACTACACCTTTATGTTCTCAACACGTGAGACCTTTCAACTACAATAAATAATAGCTGGCCTGTTTGTGCATTATTACCGTGCTGGATAGAACGATTACAAATCCATGCTAATTAATTAAAGTGTATTTCGGTCATGCCATCTCTAAAAAAATTTCTTATGCATTGATTTTTAATGATCTCAATCATCTTTAACATCTGTACCTCTAAATGGTAATAATTTTCTATATAGACCAAACGGCAATTGGACTAATTTGGGCATTAGACTAACCGAATAATGGACTGAATTATAACTGATGATTAGACAAACTGACGATAGACCAACCGGTAATTGGACCAAATGACGTTGGACAATCTGATGATTGGACAAAGTGACACTAGACAAAGCGGTAATTGGACGAAGTAGGACTAGACCACATGATGATTGGACGAATAGGCAATTGGACAAAATGAAGATAGACCATATGGTTATTGGACGAAATGACTATTGGACGAATGGGATATTGGACGAATTGGTTATTGGACAAAGCGGCAATTGGACGAAGTGTTTATTGGACGAAATGTTTATAGACCAAGTAATATTGGACGAAGCGCGTCTGGACGAAACGGTCATTGGACGAGATGGTAATGGACCTACTGGCAATTTACCATAAATACTGTTCAATTTGATGAGCAAAAAAAGATCAAGTTTGGTTGTATATATGTCATCTTTGTCCCTTCTCTTCTTGATCAGATGCTGAAGAAGCAGGTTAACCATGAAGATGCTCTGATCGCTCTCTATCGACGTCATTACCTGGAAGAGAAGGAGCTCAAGGTGGAACACGCTGAGATGCTCTTTGAACTTCAGATGGATCTTATGGCTGCTATTCATGAAAAACAACTCAAGAAACTTGATGCACAGCACAAGAAGTAAGGTTTTTCTTTTCTTGTATGAAATCTTTATCTTACTTTGAAATAACAGTTGAAACAATATGTTCTTCTCGCTGGGCATTTGATATTTGTATAATGCCCAAGCAATTAAAACATCAGACCAAAATAAATTTTCAGACATGTTTTTACATTCTTTCATTTCAATATTTCCTCTAAATAAAATTACACCTCCGAACTTATGTAAAAAACTTTCAAACAATACTTTCCATTTTTTCTCATTCATCGTGATATTATCAGCAAGATATTCTTGTATTGAAAATAGTTTAATATTAAAATGTTTTCAGGTGAGCAGGTTGTTACATTTTGGTATTTTACATTTTGAATCTCTTCTGACATCAAATTGAGTTTGGTACCCCTTATCTGAATGTAAAAGACAAAGGAAACTAGTTTTGGTCGTCAGCCCTATATTACGGCTGAAAAAAATTGTTTGAATGTCCAAGAATAATATTTTTGACAAATTGCGTTGGCCAATCAGAAAAGTTTTTCTTTCAATTTGCTTTATTTCTATTTTTAACAGATTTCATGTAGAAAATAGCAAAGCTTAGAGTGGAGTAAAAAACCCTAAAATGTATGAAAATGGTTTGATATTTCATTTCACATATCTACTTATAATTTGACAGAAATTGATTTTTCAGGTCATACTTCTCATGTTTTCCTATAGTTCTACCAGGATTTTTAAAATCAATTGCCA
>BQKZ01001963.1:0-34449 GCA_036244855.1 Temnopleurus reevesii
AGCATGTGAGGATGAATTGAATAGATTTTGGGTTCAGTGAGTCCAAAGGTCAAAGGTCACCGGGCAGAAAACTTGTACAAAGTCAACCAATATAGCTCACTTATAACAGAAAAATTTATCCAATTCCTTTCAAACTTAGGTATAACCATGTGAGGAAGAACTTATGAGATTTTGGGTTTGTGGGGTCAAAGGTGGCAGTGCCCAGAATTTGTAAAATGTTTTTGATTTCTGATGGCATGGAAGAAGCCGTACATATCTTTCTGATTGCTCAATGGCGGAGGCATAAATTTTGACCGTGCGCGGTCGAGGATTCATCTAGTTAACAATGTTGTTGTTTACTGTATTGCTAGTCAAAGGCTTCCAGTGACAAGTTTCCGTTATTTCAATACCATGCATAAATTGTTTTGCTGTTATTGTGACTTTTCTCCTTGCTTCCAAAGGATTGCGGATCTTAACTAAACCATGGTGTCGACCATCATCATTATCTTATGTATAATATCTTATCTTTCTTCTTATGAATATGATAGAGATCTATATGTCAAATATGATGGATCCAAAAATATATGTTAAAGATCATTTTAAAGAGGTAAAGAGGTGAACGGAAGTAAGAGGGACAGAATTCATTTGAATTTGTAAGCAGTCATGATTTTGTGCCAGCTGTTCACAGCAATTATTACTCATGATTTGGAAATGATCAAAAAATTGATTATGTTATCACATTTCCTTATCAATATGAATTGTGTAAACATTCCAAAAAATCGGTTGAGAAATGATAAAATGTTTGCTCCTCATAGAATAAATTCTATAGAATAGTAAATGTAGATTGGTAATCCTTAAATGTGGGCAAAACAAATGTATTTCCACGCTTGTTTTAGTGACAGTGAAAGTCAAGTGAGTTTTTAGCTGAAACTTGTATTTCCGCAAATTTATAGAAATAATTATGTAGATGGCATTCCAATCAGCTATCAGTTTCTGATTTTTCTGTTCCTATTTTGTCAGTCGAGTATTCATGTATTTATCATCAGCTGCTCGTTAGTTCCGGCATTGATTGTCATTGTAAAGTGATAGTTTTAACACCACCAAAAGGCAAATTGAGGTATTTGCTGTCTACCAATTATGAATCATACTGAAATGTTTATACCAATGATGTTTTATATTAAGAGATATAAAAATTCTTGAATGTGTGATATTTTGTCTCTTTGTAAAATCCATTATAAAGGCCTACCATTTAATGCCTGCTTTGAATGTGAATTGAATAACATTAGGGCAATTTGATTGGAGTTTGTGAGAAATATTAATTATTCATATAAAATACTAATTTGTTTATTAATTCAAAATATGCAAATATATGATTTCTTGTTACATAAAATGAATTTTCCTGCATACTAGCTATTTATTGGAAACTGTAGGAATTTTGTATTACAAATAAACTACATAAATCTGTCATAACAAGATATATCAAGATATCCGTTTACTGCATTTGATAACTCACTGGCATTTATTCACATTCATCCTGACATTAAATTATACAAATTATCATAATGTATTATGATATATTCAAAGGCTGCTATATTTCATTCTTGAATAGGATACCCCATTGCCCCTTATTTATCTTTTCTAAATTGATTTCACCTCAGTGAAATTAAAACACACTTTGATGAGGGAATGGTAACAAATCTCCAATCAGTTTCATCATTAGACTGTGTGTGGGTTTGTGTGTGAGACGTGATTAAATGCAGTCNGTTTGTGTGAGACATGATTAAATGCAGTCTATTTGTTTTCAGTCTCAGTGATGACCTCATTCTTGTATTGTCAGTGTAAATATTTAATCAACAGTGCAACTCACAGAGACAATTCTACGCTCAGAAAATCAGATACGAAATGAATTTTTTTATACACATTCAGTCCACACATTTGTGTTGATTCTCAGTCATATTTGTCAGAATATGGGCTTGAATGTTCAGCTTTCTCTCCAATTTTGCAAATAGTTTTTCAATATAAGATTTAATAACACACCACCCTCTCTATTAATCTTTCTCTCTCTTTAAAATCAATTCTACTAATTCTTTTTTAAACAGCTTTTTGAAAAGAGAATGGTAACCCATATCTTGCATAAGGCTCTATCGCACCACATGTGTGAGTGATGATTAAATGCAGTTCTAGTCTCAGTGATATTATCAGTGTAAATATTTAGTCAACAGTGCAACTCACTAGGACAATTCTGTGGAAATGAAAAAGAAGGAGGAAAAAGATGGATTTTTTCATATAACTGTGTTCAAGTAGTAGTGCAATTGTTTTATTTCTTATCTCATTAATAATCATGAGGATAGGCTCGGTTGTTCAAGTTGATCTTAAACCCAGAAATATTAAACTGCAGAGACATATTTTTTTTTTTATTAAATATTGATCCAGTACATTCAGAGTTTGGATTTTTAGTTGATAGAAAATCAATATTCATGATTATAGTCACATATTAAATGATTAATTGTCACATTTTATTATTTTGTAAACTCACCCAAACTTTTATCGTTGTAAATCAACATTCAGATTTTGATCCAAGATTTGTAATTTACCCTTTTGAAAAAAATTGTCACCCCTCAAACTTTTTAATTCCTCTTTGCTTTAATTTATATATTATGTTCCAATGATAACCTGATTTCATTTTTACCACACATCATAAAAAGCATTTTTAATGTTGCGAACTCTCTAAATTTCCTTTGACATTTGGTTGCCCTTCCAACTCTTTGTTGAAGCCCCCTTGCATATTTGCGTCTGGCTATTATGCCCTATATCTTACCCAGATATTAAGTTACCCACACGGCCTAATGTACGTGTTTGCTTAACGTTACAAAACTCCCAATCCATTTTCCCCTGCTCTTTGAAAAAGCACACTTTGTTGAGTACACTCCTACGTATTTACCCCCACCCAACTTTGTTATTTCATGTAACATAGGCATATAGGGGTGTTGCTCAAAAGTTGCAATTGATCGCAAGTTGCAGTTGATCGGAACGTGCCAATCAAAATCATTGTTTCATGCGCATCTTGTCAAATGCGCATACCATCCACGAATAAAAATGTGCGTAACAATTTGTAAAATTGCAGTTGATTTGCAGTTGATTTTGAGCAACACCCCCATAGTTTGATAGCATCATCTTATATGAAATTTGATATGAATACTCTGTTGAGTGCACTCCTAGGGATCTACCCCCGTCCAACACAATTTTTATTATTTCATGTAATGTAGGCATAGTTTAATGGGCATCATATATTATAGAATTTGAGATGAATATTTTATGTTCATTGGAACTGATGTTCTTGCATGGTTGAAATGAGGAGAATGACCAAGCAGAAATATTCCACATGAAGAGGAGGTTGGGGATGGCTGTACCAGAAACATGTTTACTAATAGATTCAAATTTATTCAAGTCTCTCGACAAAACCCCTAAAACAACTGAAGATTGTGTAAGACAACCAGGCAGTAAGTAAACATCATTCAATTGTTAATCAAGGTAGCACAGTATATCGCCATATCGGTGATATAAAAGCTGATCATAATCAAATAGAAAATTATTTGATATCATGCAGCACAAGTCATTGATTATTGTTACACCACGTTAATGCCAATTTAAAATGATTCCAAAATTAAGCATCATTTCTTTCAATATTCCAAGTAAGCAATTTTTTATGATGATCAAATTTGATGCATTAATTACTGTCAAAATATTTTGGCCATCATCTGTGAAATGATGTCATGTGATCCAATTTATGGAGTGTGCCTTTAAAGCAGTCTAGGTCACGTGAATGCGATTAATTGTCGGTATCTTGGAGGACCCGCTAAACAAACTCCCAGGTGAGGACAATGCCCTGGTTGCCATAGTGATCTGTATCTACGTCAAGGCTCTCAAGTCATCCTGGGAAATTTTATCCTAGATCTGACTTCATACTAGAAAGCTAAAAAGACAGACTTTTTGGAGGGAGGGGTAATAGAATGAATAGTACATTTACGAGGCCTTTAGATTTGTTTAAACTATGAAAGCTTAGAGAATTAAAAGAACATTATCAGTTTGAATGTTTGATAATAAGGTGTAAGTTTCTTGGAAATGAAGTCATCGTACTAATAAAGTTCAGGAGGCCATTTCATGAAACTTTGTCAGCAACAAAATTAGTCAGCGGAGACAAATCCAGTAAAATCCTTGATTCTGATTGGCTTAAACCCACTGCCGCTGACTGTTGTTATAGTAACTGTCGGAAAATTTGCTCTTGTCGCACTGACTAATTTTCATGAAATGACCCCCTGATCCTTCTATTTTGGCCTCATGGTAAAGAACAGGCCATTTCACAAATAGATTCAAATCATTCTCGTGAACAAATGTAGTTACATGGTATTCCTTAAACATGTTCGAAATAATCGAACTACAGTAGTTGGAATCCAGTTTGCATACATAAGTTATTGCTATGTGGGTCACCAATAACAACCTTTTGTGTTTAGAGTTAATATAAGGTTTGCATCTATTCGTAAACTTGACTATTGCATCTTCCATTCAAAAAGGTCCACCATCCTCCACCATCCTCCACCATCATCATTGTCATCATCATCATCATCATCATCAACATCATTTTCATTGTTGCCTCCATACTTCGCCAGACACCCTGTATTTCCTTAAGGCGTTAGGCATCTTACTCTACATATGTTTCGCTGTAGCCAGCCATCTATGTGTTGATTGACTGTGATGTTGCTAGGTTTATCACCATATTCATTATCATCACCATCATCCATCATCATCATTGCTGTTATTATCATCACTACCATCATCATCATCATCATCATCATCACCATCATCATCATCATCATAATCATCATCATCATCATCATCAACATCATCATCATTATCACCACCACCACCATCATCCACCATCATCCACCATCATCATGGTCATCATCATTATCATCATCATCATCATCATTATCATCATCATCATCATCATCATCATCATCATCATCATCATTTTTAGCTCCATACTTTGCCGGGCACCCTGTATATCTTTAAGCCATTAAATATCTTACCCTACATATGTTTCGTTGTAGCCAGCCATCTATGTGTTGATCGATTGTGATGTTGCTTGGTTTATTTTTCGTATAGCCTCCAGCGGATGGCAAATCTTATTACGATGTGACAAAATGACGGATAACATAGCTGGGTCACATGTAATGTCATCATGCTATTACAATCCACAATAGGCGGCCAATTTAAACTATCGAATGCAGAAGAGACTATATTTTATACTCTCATTCTCTCTCTTTTTCTTATTTCTTATTTTCTGCCATTTTGTTTATTCTCAGGCACCATGCGCATTCCATAATTGTTATCTGCTCTTATTACGATGTGACAAAATGATGGGTAACATAGTCGGGTCACATGTAATGTCATCATGCTATCAAAGATCTACAATAGGCGGCCAATTTAAACTGTTGAATGCAGAGGGGACTTCTCTATTCTTGGACTCCCACTTTCTCTCCCCTCTCTCTCTCTCTCACCAAAACACACACACACAAAAAACCACATAGGTACGTAAAAGGTGGAGCNGGGGGGGGACAGAAAAGTAATCTAAAAGTAATCTTACAGCTTGACAATAGAGTTCTCAATTCTACAATTCTGTTGCTCTGAAATTGTATATTCTTTTTACGTTCTCAGTCTCATGAAACTTATTTGTCTATTTATTTATTTATTTATTTATTTATTCATTATTTTCATTTCAGTAGGGTAACTCCGTCAGTAGTCTTGATACTATGTTTTTGCAAATGTATGTAATTGTGCATAACAACCCTAAGCTTTTTTAAATATGTTTTAAAAATATATATTTAAAAAATATGCTAGAACATGTATGCTGAATCTTGCTACCTAATATTGTATCATAAAGTTTGTAAGTAGCTTGAGGATTTTATAATTTCATTAAAAAAAAGGAATTTGTTGAAAATAATGCATCCTAAAATTATTACCTTTCACAGAAAACAATCAGCAAACAGTGCTGTTTGAAATGATTAACATAAATATTTTGCCCATCACAAATATTCCTCCATGATTATTATGTGTATTTGTACATAAACTGTTCACAATCTGCTTGATAATTTGTGCATGTACTGAATACAGTGCATTTTAGGGTTCCAGAAATGTGTAAACAAATGCAGAATGGTACACAAGCGCCACACAGGCAGATGTGGATGATGCCCATTAACGATTTACGACTTCTCTGTGATGAATAATTCAGCTGATGACCCAGAATGGGTATTATGCTCATCAGCTACTTGAATCAATCAAGAGCTTTTAAGCAAGTAATTAGAGTCATGATTAATCTTGTTATTCCTTTGAGTTTCTAGACGGTTCATTATTCATCAGTTGAATTCTTATAATTTGTTTATTGGATGCGTGCATAAAAATTTTCTTCCTTTTTAAGATGATTATATAAATGTTGTGCACAGAGAGATTAGTCCAAGACTGTTGAAAATGTGCTTGTTTTAATTGAACAAATTTTAGTCCTGAAAGGTTTACCTTTCATTTTGAAGACCACTTTTATTTAAAATTTTGATTGTGTGGGCCCAGAAAATTGTTATTTTCAGCAAAAAATTGCTTATTCTTATTCTGAGCTCTGATTGATTTTAGGCCTTATATGAAGTATTAAATACTTAGATGTATTATTAAAGTTAAATGTTTAATCTCTCAATTTCATGAACATAATAACTTGGGAAATATTGTAAATTTCAATCACAACATAGAAATTGAAGATTATGTCTGAACTTTGAAAATAGAATACTGTATAGATGGAGATGGACATATTTTTTTTCATTTGTATGCACATCCTCATCTCTCAACTTTGTGAGCTATTCTTTGGACAAATTGTTTTCATATTTATCATGACAAAAGTGTTTTATACATCATAGATTGTTGAAGAAGGTTTGTTTAATGTATAGTACCTTCTAGCAAATTATTCTCTTGGTCTCACATACCCTTTAATGTTCTCTAAACAAGCATTATTCTTCCAATTTTCCTCCACTTGATTCATTCTGGGAAAACATGGCCTAATTTTAGCTTTGAATTGGAGCACAAAAAATCATGGGATTTGGAAGAGGCTTGCCAAGCGAAGCATAGACTGTGTGTGGTTGATATGTGATGATTGATGCTTGCTTTATTTTCACTTTGAGGGATGAAAAGTATTAGGACATAAATTCTTCTTTTCCACATTTTGAGACCATAGCATATTTTTTTATGAACTGATTCTTTTTAAAATTTGTAATTTGACCGTTAAATCATATTTAGCGCCCTCTCTTGGTTATAGCATTATTTTGCTTGTTATTATCGGGCATATACAAAGTTATTTCCGAGATTTGACAATAGAATGATATAGAGATATACACAACAATTAAATTCTGAAATTTTCATCCAATTCTGAGTATGGGAAGTTGTCCTTTATCAAGAAAGAAAATATTTAATTAGTGTGGTGAAGCACGTACTAAAAGTTTTTGTACATTTTAGGTTATAGCTTTTCCCAAACTCGTCAATTTTTCCCACAATTTTTTGTGCAATATGTTTATGATACTATATTTCATTTCATATAGATTTGAAGACAAAATCTGGCAATAAAAATATTCACTTTTAACAAACCTGTAGTTGGGCTTTAAGGTTATCTGAACCCCCCCCCCCCCACATAAAAAAGATAATTGGCTTGTTGGTAGTATACCCAAAATTTATCATCATGAACATTCCATGACTGTGTTTAATTTTCGAAATCTTAGCCTATCGTGCTTGAGACTCACACTTTTTGGCAATTTCTTATACTCAAATTTTTGAAAATTTGCATGCATTTAAATTGATCACTGCCTCCAGGGACCTTCAGTATCATTGTCCAATGGGAAACAACATTAATCTCATGTATTTTGGACCATTAATACTTGGCATCTCAGGGTTTATGAACAGATAATAGTAATGCTGATAATAATAATGGTAATACAATGTACTTAAAGAGCGTTTATCACACACTTATCTCTGAGACTGATTAAAAGAGATGGAAAGAGAAAAGCTACTTATTGGCTAAGTAGACTCAGCAATGAAGGTTACATATTGAACTCAACATGATAATGATATATTACTCATGTGGAATACATGTCACCTGACTAATTCTGATGTAGGTCTATATGACGTAATACTGGCTAGGCCAAGAATACACCTTGCTGGCCATGCAATGTCTCATGAACTCGGGGAATGACCTTTAAAGGGAATTGCCTCTTGAATGATCTTACATAAAGTGTATGCCTGTTGAATACATCTATGACCATCTCGCAAATAGGTCTATATCACGTCATACGGGCAAGGCCAAGAATACACCTTGCTGGCTATCCGGTCTCTCATGAACTTGGGGAATGATCTTTACAAGGCGGTGCACCTTGAATGATCTTACATAAAGTGTATTCCTGTTGAATACATCTTAGCTGACCATCTCGCATGTAGGTCTGTATGACTGACTGCATACTGGGTAGGCTAAGAATACTCTGTGCTCACAATCCAATATCTCATGAACTTGGGGAATGACCTTTGCAGGGAGGGGCACCTATAAACGTTTCACCTCACTAGTATCATTCCCAAAAAAATCTTATGTTGGGAAACGACATGAATATCATGCATTTGGGACCATGGACATTTGGCATCTCAGAGTTTACAAATAGATGATGAAATCATTCATATAGAATCTATCCAAGCTGACCAACTCTGATGTAGGTCTATATGACGTCATATTGGCTAGGCCAAGAATACACCTTGCTGGCCATGCAATGTCTCATGAACTCGGGGAATGACCTTTAAAGGGAACTGCACCTTGAATGATCTTACATAAAGTGTATGCCTGTTGAACACATCTTAGCTTCCCATCTCTTATGTAGTTCTATCTGACGTCATACTGTCTAGGCCAAGAATTCATCATGCTGGGTATCCAATGTTTCATGAACTTGGGGAATGACCTTTACTGGGTGGGATCTTACATAGCGGTATCATTCCCTTCCTTCCCCCTCACAAAGAAGAACACAGTTTCTAGATCATACCATGGACATGAGCAAGGCATTCATGGTGGAATGATTCTGTCTCTTGGCTTCTGTAGGCGCTGTCCCTGAGTGGGTTTTAATCACGCGCCCCTCTTCCTCCTTGAAAAATTCTGAATCCATCCGCAGACCAACTTTGATGAAGGTCTGTATTCATGAGGTTATACCTTGGCCAGGAATACTAGAATTCCGATACCTTGTAATCTTGGTAGCAATCTTCGCAAAAAAGGGCACCATGAGAGGCATGGCTTCTTCATTGGTGTAATGCGATGTTTAGTGAGTCTTTTAGAATGACCTTTGCAAAAATGCCCACCCCTCTCAGTTTACCTCCCTATCACACTGGCCACCCCCCCCCCCTCCTTGCCTTGACAAATTCTGAATCCACCCAAAGACCAACGATGATGAAGGTCTGTATTCATGAGGTCAGAGCCCTGTCATCTTGGCAGCGACCTTCGCAAGAAGGGGCACCATAAGGAGGAAGAATTTTTCCATTATTGTCACGTGATGTCTCATCTGCTTTTTAGAATAGTCCCTCCCCTTTGTGATAAGTTTACCTGACCAATGTAACACCTTCCACCCCCCCCCCCCCTTTCTTGACAAATTCTGAATCCACCCAAAAACCAACTGTGATGAAGGTCTGTAGTCATGAGGTCAAACCTTGGCCAGGAATAATGGCCATCTGATGACCCATCATCTTAGGAGCGAGCGACCTTCGCAGGAAGAGGCACCATGAGGGGCCATACTTCTTCATTGGTGTCAGGGATATGGAAAAAAACCCTGCCTGGTCACCATCAACCGACCAACCCTCTGAAAATGGCTGGATGTAAACTATTACTTTATTTTGGTTTTTATAGATTTTTTCCAATTTAAAAAATCTTACAAAAGTAGTTGTGAAAAGCAATCTGCAAAGAAATTTTCAGATGTTTTTGTCTTTGCACAACCTTATAATTTTTCTAAGTTTTACTTGTTCACCTTAAATGTGTTGCAAAAATGAAAAAAAGAATTCAATTATTTTTCTTCAATTACTGACAGAACATCTATATCTGGGGTTGTTCCCCTGTAATATGCATGCTTTAAAATATCAAAGCTTCAATAGTATTATTTCTGTATATCACATTTCCATTCACTGATAGTAGATGCAATTTCAGAAAAAGTCCTTAAATAATGTTGTGCCACATCCGCCCAATTCCTTGGTGGACAATTTGGGGTTGAATTAACGAGCATGAATTATTGAAAATTATATTAGAAAAGGGCATAAAAGAGGTTGTTGCACATTATGGATGACTGACTAGAATGCTGGAATAAATCCATGTCCTAAATGGCAGGCCTGCTCTAAAAATGATCTTTCTATCTTGGATTACATGTAGTTCCTTTTTTGTGAGTATAAAATGGTCTGCACTCTCAGAAAAGTTGTACAGCAGTAATGGTTTATTCATTTGCCTCATCATAAACACAAAATTGTATATTTGCAATTTATTGCAGATGAGAATTTAGGATATTGAACATACAAAACATTCATCCAGAACAGGAGAACAGAAAACAGCGCAGAAAATTGAGAAAAAAAGTCGCTGGAGGTTGAATTTCACTTTCGAGCACGGGAGGAAATATTCCATTTGTCTGGGTAACTTAATCCCCCTAATTCCATTTCACACGGTAGATCGCAGATGAAAGTGCACCCAGTTCTGCTCAGGTATACAAAGCTATGAAATCAGAGGAGAAAGAAAACTGGACAAAGTAAGAAACTCCCCATTCAGACTTCCACACTGGCTCAAGCAGACAAACGAAATGAGCTTCCCTGTCATTTTGCAAACAGGTGCAACACCTGTTCTGCATTTCCGTAAAAAATAACTGGGGAAGGAATTTCTATTGTGTGCAAGAGCCATTGTATAGACTTAAATGGGAAGGTTTTTAATTTGTCCAATTGGGTTATTCGTAGATTTCCCAAGTGTGAGCCTCTGTATTCTCGTAATTGCCCCAACACTTGTTCATGGTTAAACGCAGATGTGTATGGGGACGGGAAGCACAGGATGAATGGGGCCGGCAGACCGGTATGGAATTAATTAAAGTATGGATATGATGTATGCTTCGTAGCAACAATGAACACAATGCGGCCATGGGAAGCATATGTGTGCATGTATTTGATAGAGTGTAGACTGTAGACATACAAGGTACATTCGACCTTTTCAGAACATTGAACACATTTTGTGTTTTGGTCTGGTAACTTTTGATTCAGTACACTAAAAACACTTAGAATGAAATAACATGAGTATTGAAAAGGATGGTTAATTTCTGTATATTTTTGTACAATAATTATTATTTTCACACTGAACTCCTCCTGCTAAAAATAAAGAATGATAAGGCCTATACTATCTGTTCATTTTACAATTTTAGTGTGCTGTTCGGGAGGTGTTGTGTATTACCATTTTACACACTCCCATAGGCTTGCATGTATTTTCTGGGGGTTGTAGCACCCCTTCTTAAGTTTTGCAGTTCCTGTTTTTATTGTACCAGGTAACTACATTGTAGTCAGAATCCACTCCATCCTCCTCCCCCCAAAAAATGAATCTAAAACAAGAAAAAAAAAACTAAAGCAAACATTTTGAAGTTTTGCATTGCCACAATTATCTGTAGTAGATATGAACTCATTTCGCACAATGTGTACTCAACAAGAAGAGTAAATTTTCAGAATTTTAGGATATCTCAAAAAGTTTTTGCCTATTTTCATTGACCAGTCATTATTCTGCAATACAATTGACTAATACATTTCCTCTTGCTTGCAAATTCATTTCGAGAAAAAAGTTACGGGGACCTTACTATCTTGTTGAGTATACATATTACTACTCAATTTTATAAACAAGTGATATCATAGCCGTGCAGCTATGTACTTAAGAGATAGGAGAATTTGATTGATGGTATATCCACAAAGTCAATATTGATATCATCTGTTCAAAAGAAATGATACGTGCCTGTTTATCTATGAATTAATAGAGCCTGAATTTTTAATGAAATTTGTCCAACATTTATTAAGGTGCTTGTGTGATTCCTCATTTAAGGTTTGATAATGTAAAGCCCTGGTCACATAGGACCCCGGAAGCAACGCGATTCATCCCGACTCTTTGTTAATTCACAGTTAACTGCCTCATAACAAAGAGTCGAGATGAATCGTGTTGCTTCCGGGGTCCTATGTGACCGGGGCGTAAGCTATGACGACTAGCAATAAAGGCTATATTTTCAGAAGGCCTACTGCTACAAATGCAAAGTTTTGGGTTTTTCTTTGGGGGTCACTTATTAAAAATGTAGGGGTGGTTGGTTGGTCAGTTCGAAAATGTTCCCAAGTGATGGCATACATGATTTTGACTTTATCAAAAGATCTAATTGTATTGGATTGTAGAACGCATAATCCTATTACAATTATATATATATTTTCCATTGTAATGTATGTTTTGCTGTAACTAGTATGAATTTTAGATTTGGTTTGGTTGAAGTGCACAATATGCTTAAAAAAAGAATATATTAAAATATTGAATTACTTAATAGGCCACCCAGACAAGTAATGTGAATTAAAAATGATGAGGGGTGTGTAAAACTGATGGAAATAAATGTATCCAAATTATTCCTTAGAAATATACTAGTGACCTACAACTCAGCGTTTCAGAGAAAAAAAGACAATTCAAAATGTGAGAAAGCAATTTAGCAATTTTGTAGGTTTGGCAGGTTCCTTTAAGAAAATATCTCTCTTCATAAGCACAGTCAATGACTGGGGCCTAATGCCCACGTAAAACCTACATGATTTAATGTCCTTTCCACTCATGATGAGACATCCATTGCACTGCGAGCAAATGGGATATAAGGACTTGGGCAAAGTAAACAACTTCAAGCAAGCATTCACAATAGCTTTATGATCACATAGGAAAGTCCGAGGTGCGACTCTTGTTCAACATTTTTCCACAGAATAAGAAGCATAATTTTACGTTTTATATTTGATTACCAGTTTCAGAAGAGAGAAACCTTTTCAACACTTAACTGTGCAGTGCTATGTGAAAAAGGTGCTTAACACAACATCTTTTGTATAGCTTAGGGGGTGTTGCTCAAAAGTTGCGATTGATCGCAAGTTGCAGTTGATCGGAACGCGCCAATCAAAATCTTTGTTTCATGCGCGTCTTTTTAAGTGCGCATACTGTGCGCGAATGATAATGCGCGTTACAATTTGCAAAGTTGTGGTTGATCTGCACTTGATTTTGAACAACACCCTCTAAGACTGCTAAAATGCATTATTGCAATGCAATACCAGGAAAATTATTCCTTGAGAAGGATTGAAATTTATGTTGTGTCCATCTAGCTATTTGTTAGTGCTTGAATAGAAGTTGTTCATGTTGTCCCAGGCCTTTATCCCTTATGCTCGCAGTGATTTAGATACGCAGGCATCTGGCTGAACGTTTCATCACCGACATGCCGATACAAATTAAAGTCTCATCAGGAATGAGACAAACAGATGCTATGGCGCATTCCCATGTATGTTTCCAACTGGCTTTTGGGGAAGTCGATTAAGAGTGCTTTAGGAGATTAATTGTAGATTAAATCTCGATCTAATTGATAAAATGGAATGAAGAGATTGAATATGATAACCGCTTGATTATAAATAGTCCAGATTCTTGGGCCTTAGAACAAGCCTTAGCCTTGGAACTAAAACGTTGGCTTTGGAACCGGCCCACCAACGGGTGTTCATCCTGGTAAAGGAATTGTCAGATATGAGAAATTTTATTTTCAACCCTTCATGGACAATTGGGCATATCTTTTTTGTGCAATTACTTTTTATTTTTACTCTGCAGGCCTGGCTAAGATTTTCTGGCTCAGAATTCTTCTTTTTACATATTTGTGAAGTTAATTTTTGCCTCACTAGGAAAATATAAGTCATGTCTTGCATTTGAAGCAGATTGCTCAATCAGAAAGTTCTTAAACTGCATTACAAACATTACACAACCTTTTTCCAAAGCATGCAACCAACTCAGTACCCTTTCAAACTGATCCTTTTATGTATACAAAAAAGAAATCAGTCGGGCACCCAAGCACTCTCTGTTATGTTACAACATGACATGCTTAATTTTCAGAGCGAGAATCAACCATTAGAAAGCCATTCGGGTATGTTGCTAACCCATTTAAAAGCTCTTTCCAGCGTCTTTTTTGTCAATTACCACGTAATGACTCGAGAGCCTCCTGCCCAACACATGTTTATCTTAAATTTAAGGTCTGTGGGAGAGCAATTATTCCTCATTTTTATGCGTTTTTTCCCCTGAGCCCAGACAGGTTTGTGTGTGATGTAGATCTTCAAGGATAATTTTTTTTTATGAATAAAAGAGGGAACTTGATCACTGCTTGATTAAACTTCAACTTGGCAATGTAATATCTATTGCATACAGTTTATTAGACTTTTGTGATATATAGATGTGTAAATATTCATCAAAGACGTTAATTTCTCAATATCATACCATTAACGTTTTAATAAAGATGAATTTTTGAAATGCAAACCTCACATTTTTCCTCTGCCTAGACAGGTTTGTGTGTGATATAGATCTTCAAAGAGATTTTTTCAGAAAAGAGAACTTGATCGCTGCTCGATTGAACTTCAACTTGGCAATGTAATATTTATTGCATACGGTATATTAGAATATTTGATTTATAGATGTGTAAATATTCATCTAAGACGTAAATTTATCATTATCATACCATTAACATTTTAATAAACATGAATTCTTAAAATGCAAACCTTGTTTTTTTCCTCTGCGTCGACAGGTTTGTGTGTGATGTAGATCTTCAAAGAGGCTTTTTTTCAGAAAAGAAAACTATATTGCTGCATGATATTGAACTTCAACCTGGCAGTGTAATAATTATTGCATACAATATATTAGAATGTGTGATTTTTAGATGTGTAAATATTCATCTAAGATGTAAATTTCTCACTATTATACCATTAAGATTTTAATAAACATGAATTTTTTAAATGCGAACCTAGTTTCTTCCTCTGCCTAGATAGATTTGTGTGTGATGTAGATCTTCTAAGAGACTTTTTTTTTTAGAAAAGAGAACTTGATTCTGCATGAATGAACTTCAACTTTGCAGTGTAATATTTTTTGCATACAGTATATTTGATTTATAGATGTGTAAATATTTATTATTAGGAGTAAATTTGTCATTTTCACACTATGAACATGTTTATGATGATCTCAACTACCATTAACGTTTTGATAAACATGAATTTTTAAAATTAGAACCTCAACTTTGTTATTCTTATATTTAACTTTTTCTTTAAGAGGTGTTTATATAATCTACACAACCTGTACTGGAAATCCTATTTCCAATTATAGGGTTGTACATACAAAACATTTTTCAAAGTAGATGATACTAGTTTGAAAATGCAATGATAATATGTTTTACTTCATTTATGACAATACACTGTATAAAGCCTCTGAAAACCTCCAGAAAGATCGTCAACATTAACAATTAGTGTCTGCAGAGTATCATCAATAAACTGATGTGTGTTTGAAAGTGATTTTTCAAATCTTTATAACTCTCTAAACACATACTTAAGGATTACCATGCTCATGTATTTATAAGGCATATGAAAATACCATTATAATAATCTGACAAATGGTTTTAGGGGGAAAACTGTTTATAGGAATTCTTGCAAAGTGTCCAAAATTGTCTATGTACAGTGTCAGCTTACCAATATTATGTCTAAACTGGTATCCAATAGGCTGGTTAATTAATACTAGATTCAAATTTATGTGATTCTTGCCAACAAGCATAGTTACATGTTATGCCTTCAGCTTGTTAGTAACAATTGAACTACAACACTTGGAATCCAGTTTGCATACATCAGGCAAGCCTTGGGCAAGATTTTGGGTTGTCAAGTATTTCTGGTTGTCAGGTACAACCTATGTGTACAAACAATGCATAAAATTTACATCCATCAGTAAACCTGCCTATTGCCTTCAATGGAGCAGAAAAGGACACCGCATGAAAAGTTTCAAATTCATTTCACCTGCTCAGCTGACCATTACTAAATGGTCAACTTTAATAAAAGCTAGACGTACTATTGAAAGACGCGACAAATTGACACTGTTGACCACCATTGTGGTCAACTACAGTGTTGACCATTCATCGCTTGTCTTTGTTGAATTCTCTTGCTGAAGGTGATGAACATTTTTTTTTAGATTCTTTTTTTAATTTCCTATACCCATTGAATAGAATATCTTTACTATAAGTGTATTTCCTGATGTTTTTATCAATCATTGGTTAATTTGTTTGTAATTCAGCCTTTGGTTGCAATGAATGTTTTAATGATGCAAATAAATAAACCACAACTACTAATAAGGTAATACCAGATAACAGGCGTATAAATCCTCTTTTGAATGGTATCTTTTGCTTCATATTATGTTTTCATTACTTTCATAGACATGGAAGCATGCTACTTGTCACAATTCTTTGCTTAATCCATTGAATACTGAAACCAGGTATTCCATGCACAAAATCTACGGGAATTACAGATTTCAGTAATCAACATGTTAACTCCTATCACTTTGAAACATAGGCTAATGTGATCACGGGATCATATACATTTTTGTTGTTTTGAGTGTTTATAGTCATAGCAGGTAGCAACGTATTCTGACTGGCACTGTATAATATGGAGGTTTTTTTTCTCCAAAGTAATAAGTCCAACTCGTCATATTTTATATCTCCCAATCTTGTTTTTTTTTTAATATCTCTCCTATTTATCTCTCTTTTCAAAAATCTTAAATTTTTCTCTCCCTTTCCCCCATATCTTTCTCTCTCCCTCTCCTCTCTGTCATTCCCAGGCTCTCTATTTTGTTCCATCCTACATCTTTGTTTGTATCGCTCCTCTCCTGCTCTTACCCCTCCCTTTTTAGCTGGCTCTTTCTCAGTTTCTTTTTCTGCTGCCTCATTATATTTTCAATTCTTATTTCTCCATATTTAACATTCTCTTTCTCTATCTGCCTCTGTTCCTTTCTATCTCTTTTTGATCATATATTTGATATTTTATTTTGCAAGCTTGCCCCTACCTCCTCTTCTCATATCTCCCAGCCAACACATTAGGATCCATATTTCAAAATCCCAGACATTAATCTCCATTACTATTTTGCCTGAATACTTTTTGCACATTTCATTTTCGAGTGCGTGATAAATTGCACCCCACTTACACAACTCTCAGCCACCATCTCTCCTTCTGTTTATCTTCGTTTTACACTCATTTATCTTACCCTCCCCCTTGTCTCTCTTTCCCCTGTCTTTTTCTTTCCCTCTCTCTTTCTCGCTCTCCCTCTCTCTCCTTCTCTCTCTCTCCTCTCTCTCTCTCTCTCTCCTCTCTCTCCTCTCTCTCTCTCTCTCTCCTCTCTCTCCTCTCTCTCTCTCTCCTCTCTCTCTCCTCTCTCTCTCCCCCCTCTCTCTCCTCTCCCTCTCCCTCTCCCTCTCTCTCTCTCTCCTCTCCCCCTCTCTCTCTCCTCTCCCTCTTTCCCTCTCTCCTTGTATCCTTTTCTCTCTATCTCTCTTTTTATCTCTTTCCTTCCTAAATACATCTTTGATTTATTTTCTTCTCTCGCTCTCTATTTATGCTTGTATCGCTTTGCCACTCTTTACTCTTCATTCTTTCCTCCAACTATTTCTGTATTTTTCTTCTTCTCTACATCCATATTTATATATATTTATATATATATATATATATATAAATATATACATATACTTTCTGTTGTATCATTTTTTCTTACATACTTCAAGCCCTCACATTGCCCCCCCTTCTCTCTCTTTTCTCTTACTCACTTCCCCCTCTCCCCCTTTTTCTCACGTCCATTGTCTCTATCTTCTCATGTTCTATTCACCTTTTTCTCATTTCCCCCTTTTTATCTCATTTTCTCCCCAGATTTTTCCCTTCATCTTGCCAGCACATTATCATCCATATTTTAGAAATCCTCGACATCAATCTCTATTATCTTTTTGCCTGAATACTTATTGCACATTGCATTATTCAGCGTGTGATAAATTGCAACCCACTCGCAAATATTCACAGCCACCATTTTATCTGAACTGTACAGTTTGGGTAAATCCCCCGAGGCTTTTTATCACTTCCAAGAATTTCCTGTATGACATTTTTAGATTATAGAATATAGAATTACAAGAGTAAAATTCAGTTCGGTATACATCTATTTTAAACCGCATGCATGTAGAATTTACAAAAAAGGTGTCATTTTGTGAGCAAATTCACTTCAATATGCTCTTAAATCTTATCTAGATGGAGACTGCAAAAGTCTGGAGAAAATTGATATCCGGATATGAGCTCTGTCTGGAAAGACTCTTTGGTCTAGCATCAAACTTCCTGTGTTAAATGCACAGATAACTGAAAAATTGAATTATATGCATTATTATTAAAGGTAGAATACTTCTTTTGCAGCCTAAAATTTGACTTTCCAAGATTGTTGTGTTGTGTTGAAGAGTACTAAATGTTAGAACTTATCACCAATCAATTAAGCACCAAGATTGATCATGATAGGCGCATTTATAGTTATTCCAATATTAATTCTTCTATTTGGGCACCGAACCAATTCACCGTACGTTCAAAATTCAAAATGGCTGTTAACCCCTCGTTGACCAATAGCGCAAGAATCTCTCTCAGTGCGTATTCCGCATGATGTTGCAGTGTATTGAAGTGTGCACTGTACGTGCTCTTACGTTTTTTTTGTGTGTGTGTGTGGTACCGGAATACGCTAGGAGTATCGCGATATCGTTGGTTTCAAGATGAATTATGATGGGATAGATTTTTATTTGAATTAAATATTCTGGACTACATTCGACCAAAATACTTCAGAGGGGTTATTATTTTGGCATATCTGAGGTACACAAGTTGTAAGCAAAACCGTAATGTGTGCAAATGTAGTTTCTACCTTTAATAAGAGTTTTAATATAGTGAAGCAATACATCCAGGTTTGTTTGACAGGTGTGAATGTTTTGTTTTATTCTTAATCGTTCTTTTACTGACATATCATAAAAAAGGGTTACAATATTTTCAAATAATTTTACATTATAAAAGAATAGTTGTAAAGTTAAACTGAATTTTTTTTTCCCGATCTTATGAAGATGTGAACATATTGGAAACTAGCGTGAAGTTGCTAAATTTTCTTGCAATCTTTCTCTCTCTCCCTCTCTCTACACACACACACACACGCACACACACACACACATACCTACTGACAGGCTCACACACACGCAAACACCCACATACACATGCACACAGATAATGCACACATACATACACACACACTCAAATTCATCTGTGCATATACCCACACATACTCAAAGTTCATTCATATACCCACATGAATACATACGAACACACTCAAACAAACTTCACCTATGCCTATATAATGTACAAACACACACACACATACTCAAAACAAAGTTCATCCATGCTTATTTACCCACACAAATAAATACAAACACACACACATAAACAGATACTCAAACAAACATCATCTATGTGTATACCCACAGAGATACATACAAACATACACACAAACAACACATACACAACATACTTACATACACCCCCAGTCCCTAAACATGCCAATAAATGTTGTCTCTTTCCCTTTCTATCCTTTCCAGTCCCCAGAATACCCCTCAATGAATTTAATTGAAAAAAATATTTAGTCAAACCATGATAAACATGTGGCGCTTCCTGTCGCTTGTTTTTCACCAAATTAATCAGCCGTACTCCATTGAGAGGTGACAAATTATTTTCACTCTTTCTCTCTTTTATGTTTACACACATATGTACAAATAAATTTGCACTCACACTTCATAGATACATATACCCCCACACCTACGAGCACACACTTATCACCCACAAACCAATGCATACTTAATTCTGTTTCCTTTTCCTCATTATCTTGCTTTATCTCATGTATTTTCTCTTGTTAAATTGCACATGAAACATTAAAACGATCAGACAGACACATTAACATACATAAACAAGCACACACTTCTAACACATACAAACATAAGCACCAAAATGTTCTCTCTTTCCCACTCTCCCCTTGCTCATCTCCATGATTTCGTGTCAATAATAGAAAGAATATTTTGTCGAGCCGTGATAAACATGTGACGATTGCTGTCCGTTGCTTTTCACCAAAGCTGTTAATTATGCATGGTCCTCAAGAAGCTGAGGTTTGATTTTCACGCTTACTTTCTCTTATATTTAAATATATATACACACACACAAAAATAAACACTAACTTCATCCATGGACTCTCACACACCCACAAACACACACTCATCGCCCACAATTCACAACACACAATTCTGTCTGTTTTTTCTCATTATTTTGCTCTCTTTTTCTTTTTTTTTCCAAATAAACACAGACACAGACACAGACACAGACACACACCCACACACAATGTAGACACATTAACATGCATCAGCAAACACATTACTACACATTACTAAATGCCTTCTCTTTCTCACTCTCTTCTTGTCCATTTCCATGATCTTTTTCTATTTTTATCCAGTCACATAAACAGATATATAAACATAGATACACGCACAAACACACACACACACACACACACACACACACACAAACAACGCAGACACATTAACATGCATCAGCAAACACATTACTAAATGCTGTCTCTTTCTCACTCTCATCTTGTCCATCTCCGTGATTCACGTCAATAATAGAAAGAATATTTTGTCGAGCCGTGATAAACAAGTGACGTTTGCTGTCCCTTGCTTTTCACCAAAGCTGTCAGGCGTGCTCCTAAGAGAGCTGACGTGTTATTCCGATCACTCTACGTGCAGGGGTATGATTCTCCTAGGAATTCATCAACTGACACAGTTTCTTATGTTCAGCATTTCCCCCTCCAGTTCCGAGATTATCTCCTCTTGTTGTTTTCCCCTTTCTTCCGTATCAATTTTTTACATGTTTCTCTGGTTAGAAAATTGTAAAAAACAGAGATGTTTATTTTTGCTGTGGTGTAGTGGTTCTGTTACTTGTCTCATATCTGAGATTAGTAGGTAAAATCCCTACTGTGATCTGAGGAATCCATTAATTGACATAGTTTCTTATGTTCAATGTTTTCCCCTCCAGTTTTGCGTTTATCTCCTCTTATTGTCCCCCTTCACCTCTGACCCTGTTTACACCTACTTTTAGGCCGGCCTAAATTTGGTCCGACGGTGTAAACAGGGTCTCTATCATATTTGTTTGGTCAGAGAAAATAGATTTTTTTTTTAAAATTTTTTTTATTGTGGTGTAGTGGTTTTCTTTGTTGTCTTACAGCTGAGATTAGTGGGTCAAACCATTCTTTTGTTCAGCAGTTTCCCCTCTATTTCCGACTTTATCTTCTCTTGTAATTTATCCCCCCCCCCCCTTCATCACTATCAATTTTTTTTTTACATGTACACTGTATGTCTGGTTAGAACAATTTTTTTTTTCTGGTGATAGGTTAAATAGTACTTTTTTTTCATAGATCTGAGATTAGTGGGTCAATTCCCACCCTTTATCTGATAAATGCATCAATTGACACAATTTCTTATGTTCACCGTTTTCCTCTTCAGTTGCGAGTTTATATTCTCTTGTCTTCCATCTACATCTCTATAACTTTTTACTTTCATGTTTGTCTTTTAGAGTTAAAATGTTGTTTTTTGTATTGTAGTGGTTCTGTTTCTTGCCTCAGATAGATATCTGAGATTATGGGTCAAATCCTACGTATGAACTGTGGAATATATCAATTGGCACAGTTTCTTACATTTGGCATTTTCCCCTCCAGCTTTAAGTTTATCTTCTCTTGTCTTTTCCCCCTCTTTATCTATATCCACTTTTTGTATGTATGTCTGGTTAAGCCCCGGTCACATAGGACCCCCGGAAGAAACCCGATTCACACCGACTCGTTGTTCTGAGGCAGTTAAGTGTGAATTAACAAAGAGTCGGGGTGAATCGTGTTGCTTCCGGGGTCCTATGTGACCGGGGCTTAAGAGAAAAAGGATTTTTCTGGTGTAAAAGTTCATATAATGTCGTAGATCTGATATTTGTTGGGCAAATCCCACCCTTAATGTGGGGAATGCATTGATTGACACAGTTTCTTACGTTCAGCGTTTTCCCCATCCAGTTGTGAGTTATACTCTCTTGTCTTCCCCATTTCATCTTTCAATTTTTGTACATCTCTGGTGGGAGAAAAAGGATATTTTTTGTTCTTGTGTAGGGGTTCTATTGTTGGTCTTTGCTCTGATATAAGTGGGTGAAATCCCACCCATTACCTGAGGAATGCATTGATTGACACAGATTTGTATTTTCCCCTTAGTTCTGGGTTTCTATTCTCTTGTCGTTTTCCCCCTTCTCCATCTCTATCGATTTTTATGTATGTTTTTCTGGTTAAAGAAACTAGATGGTTCTTTTTTTTAGGGGGGGGGGGTCAGTGTTCTGTTTCTTGTCTTATATCTGAGATTAATGGGTCAAATCCCACCGTTTATCTGGGAAATGCATTAATTGACACAGTTCTTTATGTTCAGCATATTCCCCTCCAGCTCTGAGTTTCTTTTTGTCTTTTCTTCATCTAGCTATCATTTTTTTACATCTCCAGTATCTGTGATTCTCTTCTTTGTCTTATGTCGGAGATTAGTGGGTCAAATCCTATCCTTTATCTGACAAACGCATTAATTGACATAGTTTCTTATGTTCGGCATTTTCCCCTCTAGCTCCGAGTTTCTTTTTGTCTTTTCTTCATCTAGCTATCATTTTTTTTACACCTCCAGTAAGATAAAAAAAAAAGATATTTTTTTCTAGTATAGTGATTCTCTTCTTGTCTTATGTCTGAGATTAGTGGGTCAAATCCTATCCTTTATCTGACAAACGCATTAATTGACATAGTTTCTTACGTTCGGCATTTTCCTCTCTAGCTCCGAGTATATATCTTCTCTTGTCATCTACCCTCTCTTTTTTATTCAAAATATTTCATTTTATGTCTGGCTATGGTTGAGAGTGTTTTTTGGGATGATCTGATTTTTTTTTGTGATGACATAGTTCTTGTTTTCCCTGAGGAGCACAGAACCTAGATTTCAAACCTATATATTTCCTTGAGAATGCTACAGTTTTTGTCATAGTTTCTTGTGTTCAGCAGTTTTCCTTCATCTCCAAGTTAATGGTCATCATCTTTCATCTCCCTTACTTTTTCCATAGATCTTTCTTTTGTGCTAGCTACAGCGTAAAGGATGTTTTTTGTAAAATCTTTAATTTAAAGTAGTTCTGACTCTCGCCTTAAAGTCAGATGCCAGCCATTCTCTGAATTATGCACAATTTCCCATAGTCCTTATTTGGGCATCTGCATTTATCTTTGTTATCTTTCCCCTTTTCTCCCTTTTTAATGTTCAAAGATTAATAATAATAATAATTATATGTTTTTATATTGCACCTAACACTAACTTTATCAGTGGTCCGTAAGCGCTCTACAATGTAGATAATTACCCTGGCTTTAGTAGTGCAGCTGTAAATAGCACGCTGCATTTCAAAGAAAAAAAAATCCTACCAGGTACCCATTCACCTCACCTGGGTCGAGTGCAGCACAATGTGGATGAATTTATTGCTGAAGGAAATAAACGTCATGGGTAGGATTCCAACCTGCGGCCCTCTTGTTGAAAGGCAAGCCTCTAAACCACTACACCATGACCCCTCTTTCTTGTTTGGTTCTCAGAGCTGACAGGATGTTATTTTTTTTGTGGCATTCCTTTGGTGTAGTGCTTCTGACTCCCACCTTCATATTAGAGGAACTCAGATCAAATTCCAGACATTTCCGGAGGAAGGCATCAACTTTCATCTTTTTAAGATCCTGTTTAGCATTTTCTACTATTGCTCTGAGGTTAAAGCGAATATTGAGTACTTGCAAAGGACTTCAATTTGGAAAAATGAATGATTAAAATAATCTTATGTTACAAACAAAGCACAAGGTGACTTGTGTAGACAAGGGAAAACTAATATGATAACCTCAAACCGGTTAAAAGCGAAATTATGTCATTCTCCACGTGCTCTGTCCACTGCAGCAAACACAGGAAGCAGCGCGTGGGACTGGTATAAAATCTGTCGGCCCGACATGGCCCAATTTTGACCCTTTTTTTGCACATTTCTCTGCCATTATACATTTTCTTGCAAAACACTTTGGCACATATTATTAATTCATAGTTCTGAACATTCTTCTCACATTTTGTGCAATTCTGTGAACATTTTTTTTTTTTTTTTAAACAAATACCAGAATATATCTTTAACCAATTAGCAACTGTAACTCCCCAGTCACATAGGACCTGGAAGAAAAACAACTCTTTCTTTTGAAGCAGCTAACTGTGAACTAAACAAAGAATCATATTCGATTGTGGTGCATTCGGGATTCTATGTGACTGGGGCCTTAGATTGTGTACTAGAATCATACTACCCACTGGAAGGTGAAGCATCATTGCTGCCTGTGTTATATTTTATGGAAGATATGAAATAATTCTGAACAATCTCATAGCTCTCTTAAGAACATAAGGATTGCACGCCTGCCAAATTTATCATTCAAATCCTCACAAGAATGTTTATACCATGATGGTTAACCCTTTGGGTACGGGGTCATACTATGCTACCATTCTCCTCGTGACAAGCACACATGCTTAGCCATTATTCAGAACTTTGGTTGCGCCAAAGGAATTTGAAGGCTGATTATATCTCATATCGTTATTCTTTGACTTTTCAATGATGATATGAAAGAAGGGGTAGTCTTCCTCCCTCTGAAAAAGATACTTTTTGTGTTTGGATTTATTATATGAGACTCAAAATTTGACTTATGAAGAGCTAACCTCATTTGCGACCCCTTCGTTATCTGGGCTTCTACAGAAGACTGTCGTCACAGAATGAACACTGTGTTGCATCAAAAGGGTTTAAAAAAAGAGGCTAAAAATAGTGGCTGGTTTCAGGCTGTTCATTGAGTAATAGGACAGGCGGCTTTGGGGTGGGGGGGGGGGGGGGGGGGGGGGGGGGGAGGGGAGTCAGTGAGTATTAAGAGGGGTGGTTTGAGCTGTTCACGTTCTAAAAGGTTAATATCCTCCTTTGTCGTTATTTTCCCCACTTTCTCAAGCCTCTTGATCTTAAAACGTCTGGTGATGGGTTAAATTTTTGTTGTTGTTGTTTAGTGTGTTGTTTAATTTTGGATCTTGCCAGAAGATCTCAGATTCTTATAACCCAGATACTTTCTCATGAATATGACATTTTACCATTCCTGAAGTTGGGAATTTCCCCTACAAGTCCATGTTTATCTTTTCTTAATGTCATGACCTTTTCGCCAGCTCTACAAATCGTTCTTTTTAAGTCTGGTTAGAGCTAAAAGGGGGTCTTAAGGCGCCAGTCACATAGGAGCCCGGAAGCAACACGATTCAACAAGACTTTTTGTTCGGAGGTAGTACACTGTGAACTGAAAAAAAGATTCATCTTAAATCGTGTTGCTTCCGGGTGACTAGGTGACTAGAGCTTAAGGAAGTATTTGGTCGTTTTTGTTCTAATTTTTAATCAGATCAGTTTGAATAGACTGGTTTACTAATAGGTTCAAATTTATAGACGTTTCTTGCTAACGAGCATAGTCGTGTGGTATTCCTTGAACTGTTTAGTAACAAGCAATTTACAATCTTGGGAATCCAGTTTTGCATATATAACTTGTTGCTCTCTCAGGCAAGCCTCAGGAAATCTTATGGGTTGTCAAGAACATCCTTTGTGCATATACTTTTAGCAAATGTCTGGGTCTTAAATACAAGAATTATTAGCCAAAATATACATCCCTATCACCAAAAATGAAGGAATTAAGTTAAAACACTCATAAGGAAAGCCTTGCATGTTGTAGGTATCGGAAGTATATACATTCTAAGATTAAGAGGCCAAATAATAATAGTATCGCATGCCTATCATAGCTAAAGATAAAGTGTTTCCTTTATGTCTAAAGAGGAAGTATTGTGGTGAAGTGTTCACAACTCGAGTCTTTCAAATCGAAAGTCACAGGTTCAAATCCCACTTATGATGTTAATTTCCCTCAGCAAGAAATATATCGACATTGTGCTGCACTCAGCCCAGATGAGGTAAGTGGATACCTGACAGGATTTTTTCATAGAAACGCAGCGTGCTGCATACAGCTGCATTGCTAAAGCTTAGGTTATTTTAATACGTTGTCGAGTGCTTATAGGGATGACTGATAAAGATATTATATTAGGCACTATACAAGAACAAATCATTAATTTATCATTATCATTAAGAGGGCTAAAATTGCTCTCCCCTTCCCCATTTTCCTCCCCCTCAAATCCATGCTTACCACACATTAGACAGTATCCATTTAATTGCATTTATTCCAAGTGGATGAAGAAGGGGGGCATTAGTATAATTAGCCCAAAGAGATCCCGGCACATTTCATCTTGTTGGTCTATCTGATTTCTCAGAAGATATTCAGTTTGCGGGTGTGATGATTGATCTGATAGGCAATCACATTACGAAGGGACTTCTGCTCCACCGCCTGATAGGCTATTTCTGAATTGAATACCAAATGAGACTATATATGTGTGCCAACCGAAAACCATATTCTTTAAAGACATTGTAAAACATTTTTTTTCATTTAACAATTTTCAACTCCCAGATCCTAAAGGCTAATTAAGTGGTTGTTGTGTACAGAAATAAACTTAAGCCCTGGTCACATAGGACCTCGGAAGCAACACGATTCACCCCGACTCGTTGTTCTGAGGCAGTTAACTGAATTGATAAAGAGTCAGGGTGAATCGTGTTGCTTCTGGGGTTCTATGTGATCGGGGCACAAGCTGTGAACATATTAAGCTTCCAAATCAATGTTTATTGCTCAAAAACATAAAATTGAGAATATGAGCTACATAGGCACAGTGTGCAGTAATGTAGCGACAGTGGTGCGCCTTATTCAATTTTTATCATAGTTATCTTGATAGTGCCAGTTTATAATTTCCATCTTTTTTTAATTCTTTGCCGTGTTTTCCTCAATTTGAATGTAACAACATGGGTCAGACAGCTTGATTTGAAATTTGTTTAAATAACAGAATAATGTCTATAAGCCCAGGGCACACTTAATGAATGGCTTACGATCCGATTTTAGAATAAGGAGCAACATTTTATAGCCTTATGAAGGAATTGTATGTTAAAAGCTGTAAATATGTTGGTTTAATTTCCTGCTGGCACACACACTCTTCGCTGTTGACTCTGCCTCCTATACCGGCCTACCCATTTGGGCATGTTCCCACTGCTAAAAAGTTGCATTATCGTAAAATGGGGCAAACAGGAATGCTGTCGTGAACATGGTAAAATCCTAAACCATTTGGAAATTCTACAATTTTAATTAGACTTGATCACTCTTAGGTTCCTCTTGGATAGATCTTTCATTGTGTGTGAAAACTCTACAAATTGAAAACAAATAATATACCAATCGGTTCAAACAAATAGAATGTGGAAGAATAAATGTAAGGTTACCCTGAGTTGTACCTGATGATATCACTTAATGATTAACCCAATAAAGCAAAAATTAGACAAATTTACTGTGAGCAGAGCGACAAAGGACCGGGACAAAGTGAACAACTTTATACAAGCATTTACAAAAGCTTCATGATCACAAATGAAGATTCAACGTGCGACTCTCGTTACATATCTTTCCACAGAATAAGAAGCATGGAAATTTATTTTGTGACCACCAAGCTATTGTTAGTGCTTGAATGCAGGTTGTAAACATTGTCCCATTTGCTCACAGTGATTGCACAGTAATGCATCATTTTAATACATACTTCAATCCAACTTGCTGTGCCGTGTGAATGCACCCCGTTTAGCACAACTCAAATTGATTTTACATAACACACCTGCATTGCATTACTGTCTAAATACATTCAATAGATTAGTGAACTCTAATGTTATCGCACTTTTTTTCTTCTATCGCCCGTTTCCTGCGAAGTGAGAAAGCGTGAAATGGATTTTGCATACCAGATGAGCACGGCTAGCAAACAAGCGTCTAAAATGGTGGAGGAGGCTCGACGTCTACATGTGTAGAATTTTGTCTTGAGAAATCAGTTTCCTAATATAGTTTACTTTTGTTTTCCAAGCTAAGCCATGTTGTATATCAAGGATCTTGAAAGAGGGGGGGGGGGGGGGGGGGGGGGGGGGGGGGGGGGGCGCCCCCCCCTNCTGCTGCCCCATATTTTTTTTTAAGCAGATGTGTGCAAACGTATATGGCACACAGCATAGATTGTGTATTGCTTAAATATTATACAAAATCAATGGAATATTGATAAATTTCCACTTGTTTATAGTTTATTATTAATTATTGTGTGAAAATGATTGAATTACCTATCAACCACAAACGTACTAGATTCATAGGTAAATAAGATTGTTATATTTTCAGCATCTTATATAAATAATGTGGATGATATGCAAGGTTTTGCATTCTAGGAGGCTTTATATTTTTTAAAGACCCCTTTGTGCCTCTGACAAGCAAAAAGAAAAAACAAGAAAGGTCTTTCTGCAGACAACAAATAATTCCACAATTCACTTGTGATCAATTTTTGTTAGCTCACTGTCTGTGCGTGATAGAAATTTGCATTTGTATCAATGATTGTGATTGGCAGTTATTGATCAATTGCTTTACTTATAACAAATCAGAACTTTCTTGCAATACCATTATGGTTTATCTTTGGACTCCCCCCCCCCCCACCAGGATATGACAATGCACTGTTTCTGCTGACAACCAATAATTCCACAATTCACTTGTAACACGATATAAAATATTTTCGAAAAATAAAGTCGGTCGAAGGAGAATAGATCGGTTCGCCGTGAATAGAACTGTGTAAACACAACAACGACTAGCCGATTATTATTTAAATAGCATTACAAAGAACCATTGAAATGGTGTTCGACTTTATTTTTCTAAAATAGTTTATATCGTGTTTTGTGATCAATTCTTGTTAGCTCATTGTCTGTGCTTGATAAAATTGTCTCAATAATTGTGATTGGCAGCTATTGATCACTTACTGAACTTCCAACCAATCAGAACTTTCTTGCAATAGCCTTTCAAAAGCCCCTCCTTCAGGATGTGCCATTGATACACTGTTTCTTTAGACAACAAATAATTGCCCAATCACTGTGGATCAATTAGTGTTAGCCCACTGCATGTGAATGATATGAATGTTCATCTCTATTAATAACTATAGTTAGTATTTATTGATCATTTGCAGAACTTACAACTAATCAGAGCTTTCTTGCAATACCCGTCTGCTCAGTCTTTTAAAGCCCCCTCCCCCCTCCAGGATATGCCAGTGTACTGTAGACAACTAGCAATTGCAAGAATCACATCTTGTGATCAATTCTGGTTAGCTCTCTGTCTATGCATAATAGAAATGTGCATTTGTCTCAATGATCGTAATTGGCAATTATTGATCCGTTACTGAACTTCCAACCAATCAGAACTTTCTTGCAATACCTTATGGTAAATTTCAAAGCCCTCCTTGAGGTTATGACAATGCACTGTTTCTGCCGACAACCAATAATTCCACAATTCACTTTGGATCAAATCCTGTTAGCTCACTGCATGTGAATGATATAAATGTTCATCTCTATTAATAGCTATATATTTGGCATTTATTGATCATTTGCAGAACTTACAACCAATCAGAGCTTTCTTGCAATACCCTTTTGGTAAATCTCAAAGCCCCTCCCCCCTTCCAGGTTTTGCTAGTGCACTGTTTCTGCAGACAACTAGCAAATGCAAGAATCACTTGGGATCAATTCTGGTTAGCTCTCTGTCTATGCATAATAGAAATGTGCATTTGTCTCAATGATCGTAATTGGCAGTTATTGATCATCTGCAGAACTTACAACCAATCAAAACTTTCTTGCAATATCCTGAGGGTAAATCTTCATAGCTCCCCTCCCCCCCCCTTCCAGGATATGACCATGCACTGTTTCTGCGGACAGCCAATGATTACACAATTCACTTGTGATCAATTCTTGTTAGCCTAATGCCTGTACATGATAGAAATGTGCATTTGTATCAATGATCGTGATTGGCATTTATTGATCAATTGCTTTACTTATAACCAATCAGAACTTTCTTACAATACCTTTGGAAGATCTTTGGACCCCCTCCAGGATATGACAATGCACTGTTTCTGCGGACAGCCAATGATTACACAATTCACTTGTGATCAATTCTTGTTAGCCTAATGCCTGTACATGATAGAAATGTTCATTTGTATCAATGGCTGTGATTGGCTTATATTGATCAATTGCTTTACTTACAACCAATCAGAACTTTCTTTCAATACCATTATGGTATATCTTTGGACCCCTCCAGGATATGACAATGCACTGTTTCTGCAGACAACCAATAATTCCACAATTCACTTGTGATCAATTCTTGTTAGCTTACTGTCTGTACATGATAGAAATGTGCATTTGTCTCAATGATTGTGATTGGCAGTTATTGATCAATTGCTTTACTTATAACCAATCAGAACTTTCTTACAATACCATTATGGTATATCTTTGGACCCCTCCAGGATATGACAATGCACTGTTTCTGCAGACAACCAATAATTCCACAATTCACTTGTGATCAATTCTTGTTAGCTCACTGTCTGTATACATGATAGAAATGTGCATTTGTATCAATGATTGAGATTGGCTTATATTGATCAATTACTTAACTTACAACCAATCAGAGCTTTCTTGCAATTACCCTATGGTAAATTTCAACCCCCCCTTCCAGGATTTACTAAATATCGCGCTGTTTCTGCAGACATCTGGCGATTGCAAGAATCAATTGTGATGAATTCCTAATAGCTCACTGTCTGTGCATGATAGAAATGTGCATTTGTCTCAATGATTGTGATTGTCATTTATTGATCAATTGCTGAACTTTCAACCAATCAGAACTTTCTTGCAATGGAGAGTGAGGATAATTTTGTTTAAGATATAGATTTCCATGACACGATTGCAAAGATTATTTCAAATGTTTCGAGAGTTTGGAATACATTTGTTTATAAAGTGAAAGAGAATTGGGGGGAGCATCCCACGAGTCCGACAGCCCACGAGTCCGACAGCTCACGAGTCCGACAAAAATGAATATAAGCCTACTACATCGACAATTTTCCAAATGCGGTTCGAGCTAGACATTTTTTTCTTCACGCTCACATGATCGACACTGACAAATTATTTGCTTTGAGCCCGACTGCACGCAAACAGACCTACAAGACCGACTAATGTAAATATAGTGCTGTCGGACGAATAGACCAATTTTACCTACAGTCGGTCTCATTTGCAAAATTTATGTTCGGTCGTAATCATGTGCGTTTTCATAATTTTGTCGGATTAATGAGTTGTCTGACTCTTATCCGTTTTTTTGTAATGTCTATTTCGTGCACCAATTATTCAAAATGTCGGCCTCGTAAGCTGTCGGACTCGTGGGCTGTCGGACTCGTGGGCTGTCGGACTCGTCGGTAGTACCCGAATTGGGGGAGGGGGGGGGGTTGAAACAGGAAGACCAGGAGAGGTATGAAGATGAGGTAGTTTGGGGAGAAGGAAAATAGGAAAATCAGAAGGGGAGAACAAGATAAAGAATGTAGAAGACATGCAAAGAATAATAGAGGTACGTGGAGGAGCCATAGAATAAATATTTGGCAAAAGAGGTAACTATGTATGTGNGTGTGTTGTATTGTTTAGGGAGTGTACATGTTTGTATGGGAACTCTGTGCAAAAATGCGAAGAAAACAGGCCAACGGATGTTCATTGACGCAAAGAAAACGTGGAATGAGTTAAGATTGTTATATGTTCAGCATCTTATATAATTCACATGTGCATGATATGCAAGGTTTTGCACTCAAGGAGGCTTTACATTTTTAAAGACCCCTTCGTGCCCCTGACAAGCAAAAAAAAAAAGAAAGTTCTTTCTCCAGACAACCAGTAATTGCACAATTCACTTGTGATCAATTCTTGTTGGCTCATTGTCTGGGCTTGATAGAAATGTGCATTTGTCTCAATGATTGTGCTTGGCAGATATTGATCAATTGCAGAACTTACAACCAATCAGAACTTTCTTGCAATAGTAGCTTTCTGTAAATCTTCTTCGAGGGTATGCCAATCCACTGTTTCTCCAGACAACAAAGAATTGCACAATCTACTTGTGATATATTCATGTTTGCTCACTGTGTTTGTGTATGTATCAATGATTGTGATTGGCAGATATTGATTAATTACAGAACTTACAACCAATCACAACTTTCATGCAATACCGTTAAATGCCCCCTCCCTTCTCAATGATATACCAATGCACTGTTTCTCCAGACAAGTAATTCCACAATTCAGTATCAATCAATTCTTGTTAGCTCATTGTCTGGGCCTGATAGAAATGTGCATTTGTCTCAATGATTGTGATTGGCAATTATTGATCAATTGCAGAACTTACAACCAATCAGAACTTTCTTGCAATATCCTGAGGGTAAATCTTCATAGCTCCCCCCTTTCAGGCTACACCAATGCACTGTTTCTGCAGACAACTAGCGATTGCAAGAAACACTTGTGCTCAATCCTTGTTAGGTCACTTTATGATAGAAACGTGCATCTGAATCAATGGATGTAATTGGCAATTATTGATCAATTGCTTAACTGACAACCAATCAGAACTTTCTTGCAATACCCTTTTGGTAAATTTCAAACACCCCCCCCCCCCTCCTCCTTCCAGGTTTTGCTAATGTACTGTTTCTGCAGACAACCAATAATTGCACAATTCTCTTGTGATCAATTCATGTTAGCTCACTGTGTGTGCGTGATAAAAATGTGCATCTGAATCAATGAAAGTGATTGGCAATTATTGATCAATTACTTAACTTACAACCAATCAGAACTTTCTTTCAATACCCTTATGTTATATCTTTGGACTCCCCTCCTGGATATGACAATGCACTGTTTCTGCAGACAACCAATAATTGCACAATTCACTTATGATCAATTCTTGTTAGCTCATTGTCTGTACATGATAGAAATGTGCCTTTGTATCAATGATTGTGATTGGCTTATATTGATCAATTGCTTTACTTATAACCAATCAGAACTTTCTTACAATACCATTATGGTATATCTTTGGACCCCTCCAGGATATGACAATGCACTGTTTCTGCAGACAACCAATAATTCCACAATTCACTTGTGATCAATTCTTGTTAGCTCACTGTCTGTACACATGATAGAAATGTGCATTTGTCTCAATGACTGTGATTGGCAGATATTGATCACTTGCTTAACTTTCAACCAATCGGAACTTTCTTGCAATGCATGTGGTAATTTTAAGATGATCAATATGGCTTGAGGCACTGAAAAGTGACAACAGGTGAAAATGTATAGGGAGAAGCGATCGGATAGTGAAGATTATTGCAAATGTTTCAAGAGCATCGTAATCCATTGGTTTAGGAAAGAGAATAGGGGAGAGAAAGTGAAAGAGGAAGACCAGGAGAAGGGCGGAGGAGAGGTATGAAGAGGAGGAATTTGGGGAGAAGGAAAGTAGGAAAATGAGAAGGAGAAGAACAAGATGAAGAATGTAGAAGACATGCAAAGAATAGTAGAGATATGTGGAAGAGCTACATGTATAGAAAACATGATATAAAATATTTTCCGAAAAATTAAGTCGAACTCAGACAATAGATCCGTACGCCATGTATTCACCTGTACGGACACAGCAATGACAAGCCGGTTCCGATTTCAATAGCATTACAAAGGAGCATTTAATTTGTGTTCAACTTAATTTTTCAGAAAAGGTTTATATCGTGTTTGAATAAATATTTGGCAAAAGAGGTAACTATGTATGTGTGCATGTGTACCATATGCTACCCTTCTCTCGTGGGCATATCATCACTTGTCTAGACCAAGGTTTGGAGAGTGGAGGAAAGTAAGAAGAAGATGAAGATGGAGATAGAGATGAAGGTGAGGATGAGAATGATGAAGAGGAAGAGGACGAGTAAGAGGAAGAGAAGGCCAGTGTCCACCATGTTACGCTTATGCTGCTTTTAAATGAGCCGTGCAGACAGTAATTCATTGTCATGCCGACAGTAATTTATTGTCATGCTTAAGCGGAAAGCCAAACTAATTTGATACCATGCCCGACCTAGGTCATCAGGGACTTTTCCTATATGTGTAAGGGTCCTGTAAAGTAGAGGGAGAAGAAGTCATGAGGTAAGAGGGCAAGAAGATGGAAGAGGTTGAATAGCAGGACTAGGAGGAGGAGCAGAGACTGGAGAAAGAGAAGAAGGA
>BQKZ01001963.1:41241-63371 GCA_036244855.1 Temnopleurus reevesii
CAAGACACGGTTCCAAGGACTCCCCTCATATGTTACCCACTCCAAGCAAGCAACCTATAGGGTGAATTGCATGAGATGGTTAGGAATCCTAAGTTCACATCTAATTGAGATGTGTGGTGGGATTAGGACTGTATTTAAAAGAGATAATTGGGGTTAAATTACAAGATACTGTTAAGCATTCTACAGTAAGTCTATATCTCAATCAAATGTGTGATTGGATTAGGACTGTACAGCTAGGCATATGTTTCCATGCTACTGACACTCTCAAATGTTATTCACCTAGAGATCATTTTAGGGTGAATTACATGGAACTATATAGAGTGATAAGTTCATATCTCACTGAGATGTGTGATCAAAACAGGACTGAAATGCTAGACATCCGTGTTTCCATGCTACTAACCCGCTTAAATGTTCATCAGAGATCATCTATTTTAAAGACATACGACTCTCTGAGTCCTATGTTCATATCTAATTTAGATATGTGGTTGGATTAGGACTGTAAAGCTAGACATATGTTTTCATGCTACCTAACAAAGTTTGTTCACTGGAGATCAACTGGTGTAAGTTACATGGGACTTTTAAGAGTCCCAAGTTCATATCTAACTGAGATGTGTCATTAAATTAAAACTGTAAAATTTATCTTTCTCCTTATCTTTATCTTTATCTTTATCTTTATCTCTATCTTCTTCTTTTCTTTCTTTCTGATTCCCTATTTCTTTCTCTCTTTCTTTCTCTTTCTCTATCTTTTTCTCCCTCTTTCTCTTCTATCTTCTCTCTCCCTCTCTTTCTTTTAATAGTACAATTCTTAATCCCAATAATCTCATCTTTGATGTTGGCCTTCTCCCATTTCCTCATAAAGCTGTCATCTTGGGATGCTCCCAACGATAATTTGTCCTGTTATTTTCTTCTCTTTCTCTTTCTTCTCCTCCTCCTCTTGCCCCTTCTCCTCCTGCCCTTCCTTCTTCTTTTCTTCTGCTTCTTGTCCCCTTCTTCTTCTTCTTTTTTGTTTCTTCTTCTTCTTCTTCTTCTTCTTCTTCTCCTTCTCTCTCTCTCTCTCTCTCTCTATGTCTCTCTTTCTCTCTCTCTTTCTCTTTCTCTTTTCCGATCTCTCTTTTCTAATATTCTTAACCCCAGTGATCTCACCCTGTATGTTAACTTTTGTTTTCCATTTCTTTATAAAACTGTCACCTTTAGATACATCCAGAAATACTTTGTCTTAATTTTCTTGCTCTACATACCACTCCTTCCTTGTCAAAATCTTACTAAATCCTCCACATGCCTCACTTCTCCATTCCAATCTTCTCATCTACTTTCTACCTTTCTGGTGTTTAATCCAAATTTTGCACTTTCTTCAGTGTTTTATTCCCCTATCCAATTGCCTCCCTGTTAATCTCTATTTCATTCATAGTTTTATATTTGTATGTCCCTCCCTTGTACCCCTCTGCTTTTTTCCCTCTCTCCCCTCTCTCTCTCTCTCTCTCTCTCTCCCCCTCTCTTTTTCTATGTCTCTCTCTCTCTCCATATTTCTCCGTCTCCCTCCCTCTCCCCCTCTCTTCCCCTCTCTCCCCCTCTCTCTCTTCCCCATGCTTTCCCTCTCCCCCTTTTCTTCCCCATTCTATTCAAATTTCTATATTTCTATTTCACTCCCTTCTCTCCCCCCCCCCCTCTCTCTCTTGCTCTCATACCACTTATGTGTTTCTGGAGAATGTGTTCATATCTTCATTAGATCAATGGTAAAATACTACCATTTATCCCACTCTTGCCCTCCTCCCCCTCTTTATCTCCCCCTCTCTCTCCTTCACTTTATCGCAATCCCTTTTCTCCTAGCCCTCATGGCCTCTCTCTGTTTCCTTCTGCCCACCAATATTCTTTCTTCTCTACTATGTTATATCCATATGAAAAATACCCCTCTCTTTTCCTCCTTATCTTCATCCCGATCAAACGGTCGCCCATCAAGCGTCTCATGTTGTTCTGGCTTACCTAAAAAATTTCCTTGATCATCTAAAAATAGCATGTAATGTACGTCCATCGTAGTTTACCATGTTAAGGTGTTGGGTATCTGAGGGGGCATTCCACCAAACATGCCCGATTCAAAGTCTGTATACATCCCATTGCTGCCTGTGTTAAATCTATCATACACGTATCAATGGGGTATTGGTGATTCTTGGCTTTTGTAACCACCCCCTGGTATACGTATGCACACTAGCCCACTAGCTCACTAGCCGCCAGCTATGTATGTATAATGTCGGACACAGATGTTGAGTTTGGAGTACATGGCACATGGTCCATACGTAAAATCTGCTTCAATTCCCCCAATATCACCACGTTTCCATGACATTTTCTTTCAAAGATTTTAATTCAGCGAGCATTTGGTTTCATGATGTATTTTTCATTCAAAATAGTTATTAATACTTTTATTCCCCCAAAAAACCTTACCTTTAACGTGAACAAACACTTGCCCTTTCACCCATCTCATTTGTTGTCATTCTGGCTTACCTCAAAATTTTCCTGATCACCTAAAAATAGAACCTGATGTACGTCCACTGCGGTACTCCAAGTTAAGGTGTTAGGTATCTGAGGGGACATTCCACCAAACTTATCCCATCCAAGTCTCTATACATCCCATTGCAGTATGTATTAATGCTATAGCACACTATACAATGTGGTATGGGTGATTCTAGGGATTTGAGTAACTAACCCCTGGTAGGCATATGCACACTGTTGCAAGTAATCAACACGCAGAGGTTAGGGGAATGAGCTCACTAGCCGCCAGCTATGTAGGTATGATGTTGAACACAGATGTGAAATTCTGACTACATCACACATAATTCGTACATAGAATTTGATCAATTTTCCAAACATCATCAAGTTTCCATGGTGATATTTCCACGATGATTTTAATTCTACAAGCATTTGGTTTCATGATGTATTTTTTATTACAGATATATAGAACTTAGAATTATTCCTTGAAAGGTCTTTTCTTCATCCTGATCAAATGGTCACCCAACAACCCATTTCGTGTTGTTCTGGCTTAATTTTTACCTCAAAATTTTCTTGATCGTCTAAAAATAACATCTAATTTACGTCCACCGTTGAAGTTTTAGGTATGTGAGGGGGTGATTCACTCAAACTATATTAACCCAAGTCTGTGTACATCCCATTGCAGACTGTGTTGAATGTATCATACACTCATCAATGGGGTATGATGATTATAGGAATTTGTGTAACTAACCCCTGGTAGGCATATGCTTACTTTTGCAAGTAATCAACAAGCAGTTTAGGGGAATGAGCTCACTAGCTGCAAGCTATGTGCGTATGATGTCTAACACAGATGTGAAGTTTGGACGACATAGCACATGGTTGGTACACAGAATGTGCTTCAATCTCCCAACTTTACCATGTTTCCATAATCATGCTTCCATGATGATATGTCCATGAAGATTATGAGTTTGCCATTATTTGCCTGCATGGTGCATTATTCATTAAAAATATTGGTACTTATGTCCCTGAAAAAATACTTCCCTTTATCCTGATCAACCTTTTCACCCATCTCATTTGTTGTCATTGTTCTAGCTTGCCTCAACATTTTCTTGATCACCTAAAAATAGCAACTAACGTACGTTCACTGCGGTTCTCCATGTTAAGGTGTTAGGTATTTAAAGTTGAATTCCACCAAACTTATCCAATTCCAAGTCTGTAAACATCCCATTGCAGTATGTATTATCACTATAACACACTCATCAACGAGATATTGGAGATTATAGGAGTTTTGTGTAACTAACCCCTGGTAGGCATATGCACACTGTTGCAAGTAATCAACAAGCAGAGGTGAGGGGAATGAGCTCACTAGCCGCCAGCTATGTGCATATGATGTATAACACAGATGTGAAGTTTGGACTACATTGCACGTGGTTCATGGAAAGAAAGTGCTTTAATTTTTATACATCACTTGTTTCCATGGTAACATTCCCACAAATTTATCAATTCAACCCTTTTGGGGCTTCATTATCATTATCTGTCATTCATACCATTTCCTTTCATTTGAATAATCCGATTTTATCTCCTTTCTTCCTCAAATTGGCAAAGCTAGAAATTTCTATTACATTACTGTTACAACTCAATAAAGTTTTATATCAAACTGGTGTCTGCTGTTGAGAAATGTTTAAAGGTGAAAATTCGTCAATATACATTTTAACTCATTACACATTGCCAATTTAATGTTTATTAATGATAAATTTAGTAATTATTGTTCAGTTGTTGCATTATTCACATTTTCATTTTGACCTCGTGCATATCCCGGAATAGTTGGCATCTTGGAAAGTACTGTATTTTTAGAGCCTTCAATCAAAATCTGCCAAACAAAAACTTAAAAACATCTCCATGATTAATACATGAATTGTGCGTCCTCCCTTCCAGCATCAACTCGTATCCATGGCGATATTCCTATGAATATAATCATTCAACCTCCTTACGGGTTCATCATGGTATGTTTCATTTAGAGCAAAGCATCTGTTTAATTCAGAGCTCAGATCAATCAAAATTGATACGACTTGAATTACATACTTTATATTTGAGATTTACTGCATCCTTCTTATACACACATTTTAGATATAGCACATCTTCTCTGTGTTCTTTGTGTGGCATCTTTATGCCTTATTATGCTTCATTTAGATCAATAAATAACAATGATAAAGATAGTAATAACAATAAAAAAGGTTGTAATGATAATGGTAATAACAACTTGTTATTACAACTAATGGTACTACTAATAATACTCCTTCTACTACTACTACTACTTTTACGAGTCCAAAATCCTTAAGTTGTCTGATCTATTTCATTTCCATACAGGTCAATTTATGTTTAAATTAAATAATCAACAACTCCCATGTACATTCATGGAAATGTTTACAAGAAACAATGCCATTCATAACTNAAAAATGCTTTCCCTCACTTTTGTTCAGTTGTTGCATTATTCACATTTTCATTTTGACCTCATGCATGTGGTGTATTTTAGAGCTTTCAATCAAAATCTGGCGAACAAAAAACAAAAAACATCTTCATGATTAATACATGCATTGTGCGTCCTCCCTTCCAGCATCAACTCGTAACCATGGCGATATTCCCATGAATATAATCATTCAACCTCCTTTTGGGTTCATCACATATTGTTTCATTTCGAGCAAGGCATCTGTTTAATTCAGATCTCAGATCATTGAAAATTGATACGACTTGGCATTGAATTACGTACTTTATATCTGAAATTTACTGCATCCTTCTTATACATGCATTTTAAATGTAACAAATTTTCTATGTGTTCTCTGTGTGGCATCTTAAGTGCCTAATTATAAGATCAATGAATAGCAATGATAAAGATAGTAATAGTAATAAAAAAAGGTTGTAATGATAATGGTAACTACAACTTGTTATTACAACTAATGGTACTTCTAATACTGCTCCTTCTACTACTTCTACTACTACAACAAACTCTTCGTCAACTATTACTTCTACTATGACGACTACTACTACTTCTACTTCTACTACAACTGCTAACTTCAGCTACTTGTAATGAAAGAGAAGGGGAAAAAAGATCTCTTGTCCTTCCAATATCCATATTTGTTAACATTATAGAAGTGCTGCTTTAGAAAAGATGTACGAGATAAACATGATTATCTATTTATGTTATGCAGGGCCCGCTGGAAGAGCAGCTACCTTACAGCTGAATGTGGCTACCCTGGGTGAATAAAACATTATTATTATTATTATTATTATTTATTAATTTGTCAATCTATTTATTTATTTTTAGTCACAAAAAATAATCAGCAGTTCATGAATGCTGAAGATGTCTATATACTTGTAAAAGTGTATTGCCTGTACATGTACAAAACTGCACGACCGTTAATATTGAGCAATTTGTAGGTCAGGGACTACTCAACACGTTTTTCCAATCTTTGGACCTTGATTTCAATTATTGCGCCGAACATGAGAGTGGGAAAATGATATAAGGATATGCCTTCGTTTATTTCTTCCTGCGGCCCACGAACATAGCGTGTCTATCACTATAGGGTGTTTCATAAAATGAGGGACCCATCTTCAACCCACCATCTTTTGTAGTTTTGGATACTGTTATTGATTACAGGACTGAATATCAAAGTTTAATTCATACTATTTTACATGATACTATAGGTGTCATAGTGTCGTACATACAGTTTAAGTAAAAAAAAAAAAAAAAAGGTCAGGAAGATGAGGAAAAAGAAGTTGTGTGAAAGAGTCATGTAAAAATCACTATGCATACAAAAACAGAAATTAATTCTATGGCAATGCAAATAATAAAAAATAAGCAATTATATACGATGATATTTCACTGACATTTTGAAACATTGCTCATTTCAAATGTGTGCAGTTTTTTTGTATTTACTTCATGAGAAAAAATACAATTGAATTGAATTGAAAAAAAAAATAATAGTTTGATTATTAGAAGTACAGTCCGGAATAAAAGAGTAACAAAATATATATCTGATGACATATTGCAACAAAATTATTGTTTGTATTCCACAATAGACATTTCTGATGGCCGCATATACATACGTATTCCATCCCACTTTTTTCAAAACACTCTGTACATCCGATTTGTCACCACTCGGCTAGAACCCACATTTTCATTTCGGACGGCGATTATTGGGTAGAGGCTGGAAAATCAATACTAGCTACATGGAAGTGAAATGTCATCTGCACCTGTTGATGACTAGGTTACCATGGCAACGGCATTTCCTGCCTGGTAACCGGCTTCTGCTTGGTCCGGCAAGGGGGGAAGGAATATGGGAGAGGATTTACTCTCGGATGGCGAGGCCGAAGATGATGGAAAACGCATCTTGGATTCATGCTCGGGTGCAATAATGGTTAGCGAGAACTGAGAAGATACAGATATTTCCTTATTTAGATATCCGATGGTGTGCATTTATTTTTACGCCATGTGATTATTCAGAATAGAAGTGTGAATATAGTAGCCAAAGTGTGATATCTAGAGAATGATAGTTCCTCTATTGCTGCTTCAAAACATACGGTTTTAATACTTTGCATAAATAAACTTTCAAAAATGCCAATTACCAATATGGGAATATTCATTACATAAGATATAAGATAGCAAATAGCGAGTAAACCAAACCTTCCTTATGACAAAATGTTCTCAAAGTTTTTCAAAATTATTTTATAATTTCATTTTATAATTTCATAAATTTCTCATTAGAGATGCATTTTTATAGGAATAAGCCAAATTTTAATGCCTCAAGACCTGTTAAACAAGTTTGTTTTCCAAGTATTTCAACCATAAAAAACTCTAGAAGAGTACCCTCCTCATACATTGTAGACTTGCAATACAATTGCCCAACAAGCATGCATTGTGGCCATCTGAGACATATCTTGGTGCCTGTTTAAAAGTCAATGTATTCAGTTGTGACGAAACTGAATAAGTTACACTTCCTCATCTATTTAAGGGTCTCGGGTAGTCTGCAAGCACATACCCTAGACTTTCGGTGTGTGCATGTGCAGTGTTGCTACAAAGTCGAGATCAAGTTGCAGTTGATTGGCAAGAGTCGGTCAGAACCGTTGGTTTATACGCATCTTGTCAGAAGCGCACACGTTGCTCGAATGAAAATGTGCGTTCTACTGTGCAACTGATTTGCAGTTGATTTGCAATCAATTAAAACTTTGTAGCAACACCTTCTATTAAAGTTAATTTTTTGAATTGCCTAAATTTTATTTTTTTTACCTCTAAAATACTACTTCATTGGAATCATCTCACTGCATCTCTCCACAATATTAAATCAATCAACCTTTTCAAGAAACATCTCAAAATTCATTTCTATACAAGAAGGTAAATCTTAATGCAGTGTAAGTTGGCCTTTACATGTGGCGCTTCGTATCCTCTGAAAAAAAGTGCTATATAAATTCAAATATCATTATTTATTATTAGCCGAGTAAGACAAATCTTGGTGCCTGTTTAAAAGTCAATGTATTCACTCTTGACAGAAAGTGAATATGTTACATCTCTTCATATGTGTCTAAGTTCACGAAGATGGGGCAAAGCTGCATAAACAAGATTTCCGAGACGAGGACTTTGGGGACTTGTAGGAAGATGCGGAAAGCAAAGAGATAGAAAGAAGGAGAGAGAGAAAGAGAGATACATTGTACAAGGTGTGAGAAAAGAGAGTCAAATGATTAGTGAGAAATAATCACTAGAAGCACAGGGTTTGGACCAAATTAATAACTTTATTCAAGCCTTTACAATAGCTAGATTCGTACAAAAGAAACTTCCATTGCTCTTATTCTGCGAAGAAATGTCAATCAAACAGGTTTCATACAATGAATGAGAGCTATCGTGAAGGCCTGAATAGAGTTGTTTACTTTTTCCAAAATCGTTTTATCCATCTGCTCACAGTGCTAGGAGAATTGAAGGAAGCTGCGGAAAGTAGAGAGATAGAAAGAGAAATAGAAAGAGAGATATATATAGAGAGAGAGATAGAAAGAGAGATAGAAAGAGAGATAGAAAGAGAGATAGAAAGAAAGATAGATAGAAAGAAAAAGAGAGAGAGATAGAAAGAGAGATAGAAAGAGAGATAGAAAGAGAGATAGAATAAGAGATAGAAAGAGAGATAGAAAGAGAGAGAAAGAGAGATAGAAAGAGAGAGAAAGAGAGATAGATAGAAAGACAGAGAGAGATAGACAGAGAGATAGGAAGAGAGATAGAAAGAGAGATTGAAAGAGAGAGAAAGAGAGATAGATAGAAAGACAGAGAGAGATAGACAGAGAGAGAGATAGTGAGAGAGAAATAGATACACTGTACATTGTACAGGGTGTGCAAAAACAGAGATAGAAAGAGAGAAAGAAGGAGAGAGAGAGATACATTGTACAGGGTGTACAATAAATGAGAGATATTGTGAAGGCTTGAATAGAGTTGTTTACATTGTCCAAATCTTTTATCCATCTGCTCACAGTGTTAAGAGAATTGAAGGAAGCTGCGGAAAGTAGAAAGATAGAAAGAGAGATAGATAGAAAGACAGAGAGAGATAGACAGAGAGAGAGGAAGAGAGAGAGAGAGATAGTGAGAGAGAAATAGATACATTGTACCGGGTGTGCAAAAACAGAAATAAGTAATTGGTGAGAAATAAGCGTTGTAAGCACAAGTGACAAAGGGTATGGACCAAATAAACAACTTCATTCAAGCCTTAACAATAGCTGGATATGCACAAAAGAAAAAAGTTAGTTGATTATGTTGTCCAAAACCCATTGTCCCTTTCATTCACCGCATTGGCATCCCTGCCAGTGGACGAAACAAAAATACCAAGAATAATTTTCCTCCGATAAAGGAATGATAGACGATCTTATTACCCTGGATGATTGACTAATTACTCATGACGAAACGAACTTGTCATCGAGATTAGCGTATAAAGAGGGAATATATAAAGAATATCACATTGTATGAGAAGCTCTATCATTCAGTATATAATTGGCTACTTTTCTTGGGGGACCGGGAGTGTGCAATTTTCTTGGTATCGGGATTATATGCAGTCTGTTGTGCATCCGGAATAACATTGAAGTCAATTATTACATTGAGGAGGATTTTAAAAATAACTTTTCAAGGGAAATATTTTAATTTTAATTGAACGCTTTTTAATAAAACAGAAAGAGACTGAAATGACATAGGCTTGTAGGTTTTCTATGATTCACAGATGTACCTACTATTAATAGTTCAATTTGGCTTCTTACATATTCTGGTGCTTGTTATCGCCCTAAATCTGCCCCATTTTCGATCTAGATCACTATATTTTACCATGTCTGTGAATACAAAAAAAGACCTTCATATCGTTTAATTTGAATTTCAGAAAAATTATGCTGTTTTCAGGCATGTATATTCAGGCTGAGGTATTGCACGTCCCCCAGTCAGTTTTTTTGGAAAAAAAGAGAAAAATATAACCAAAGACCAGTTTTCTTTATTTCATTTGCTTGTTTGGCAATCTTTGAGCCCCTTCCACCCTCCTTCTCCGCCACATTAGATCAAACTATAGACATGCAACTTGTCTTTACATGAGTGAAAATTTTAGCAAATTAATTGACTTGAAATTAGCAAAAATAAAACCCCAGTGAAAATTTAAGGTTATACAGTGCATGACATAAGACCTACCATCAATGCCATGAATTTATAATGTGTACATTAATCACTGTTGACTAAGGATCTACTCATCACCACTTTGTCATCTAGAAGAAAAGATTTGGCGAGGAGATCTATCGGACCAATTCCTATTTTGATTGAAAAACTATTGGTGTGTATTGATTTGTATCGCTGGTTGCCATGGTGATGACTTGTACCCTCCCCAAGAGCAGGGTTGGGAGATGGAGATGGGATGCAGAAAGAGGAATGAGGGATAAGAATGGAAGAGAGAGGATGAGCCCTGGGGGAAAATGGAGGGAGGAAGAGGGAGAGGGGGAAGGAAAGAGAGGAAAGAAGGAAAGAGAGAGAAAGAGACATGGGTAAAGAGAGGAAGAGGGAGAGAGAGAGAGAAAGAAAGAGAAAGGGAGAGGGGGGGGGGGTAATGAGAGAAAGAGAGAGTGAGAAGAATAGACAATTCATAAATGATGCAAGAGAGTGAGACAGCAGAGTGAAGAAGTGGATGGAATAATTTAATCTAGATCTGTTTGTATTGTGAGGTGTTTGTGTGTTTGTGTTTGTGTGTTATAATTTGAGTGAGATAGAATGAGAGTGTATTTGTGCATGTGTGTGAGAAACTACTTATCCATCTAAGGGAGTGTTGCTCAGAATCAACTGCAAATCAACTGCAACTTTGGCCATTGTAACGCGCATTTTTATTCGCGCGCGGTGTGCGCATTTACCAAGACGCGCATGAAACAATGATTTTGATTGGCGTATTCCGATCAACTGCAACTTGCGATCAATTGCAACCTTTGAGCAACACCCCCTAAGAAAGATATGGAGGTTTGAGAAAGTGAGAAATGCTTTGGGGTGAGAGTTGTGTGTGTAGGGTAACGGAAGGTTAGGTATAATTTGGTATAAAATAAGAGGCAGAGTGTAATAAACTAGGCTAACCAGAAAAGAAATAATTCCCTTTCCTACATTTTTTTATTATTAATTTGAAACAAACAGCTCTGGCATCTTGAGACACAAGATCAATAAATATTGCACATAATATAAAACACAGTTATACAGAAATATACAATGAAATGGGTGGCGCTTTTTATAAGGCGGAAGGCCGCCGCCGTGTAACAAATTACAAAGTATATAAAGACATTTATAGAATTCGGGAGAGTTCGCGAAGGTCAATTGAGTGAAATGGTTATGAAGATTGGACTTACGGGAAACGCGGAAGGGTTGTGAATAAGGATGCGAAAGGGAGCTCGACGAGGGGATCGACGACTCGGAGACGCGAAGCAACGATGAAAGAGTTCGAAGAAAGAAGACGGCGGTGAGTCGTGCCGGAATAATGATGACTGCTGTCTGTCGGCGGTCGAGGACGAATGCGAACGAATCCTCAGTCGTGCGGACAATTCGTGCAGTCCAGGAGAGAACAGGATAGAGTTCGAAGACGAAGGCAGCAGTGAGTCGTGCCGACGAAAGAAATACGATTGCCGAGGATCAGCGGTCGGGCTCGAGTGTTACGAACACCAGTCGTGCTGAAGTGGCGAAGCAATCGAAAAGTTGTAAGTTCCTGACGACGAAATCTTGGCAAAAAGACGGGCATGTAGGCGATGCCATAATGTCGAGCCGTGGGAGAAAACGAGCAGGAAAGTTGAAGATAAAGATGATACATGCAGTGGCTATTCGGGCCTCAAACGAGAGGGAAACTGCTGCCGAAGACCAGAACAAATATACCAGTTCGTTGAATTAAAAACTAGTAATTCGAAAGAGAAGAAAATAGAATTCAGTTCATCGTGATGTAAACTGCTTGCGTTTGACTCGACCCAGCTGGAGAGATGTTCTTCAAACAGCGGGGAAATGGGAAGTGAAGATAAATCAAACGGCGTGGAAATCGCCCACGCTGGACGCGGAATAGCGAGCGTTGATTGGCTGGTCCAACGTCATGTCGGGGAAAAGTATTGATAAAAGGCGAACGCGGATTGGTCCGATCTCAGCAACAGATACGACGCGAACATAGAAATACATTGATTGGTTTAAACAACATAAAAGATTCGAACGTGACTGAAAATTACAGCTACGTCAAAACTGGTTCGATCTAGTTTTAAAGCACGGCCATTAAATAAACTGGAAAGATTACAATTGCCATTTTGGTAAAGCAAATTGGAAGACGCCATATTTAGGCCAAAAACCTAATGGAGGGTCACTACATGTGTATACGTGTGTGATTGCGTGTGTACATTTATGTGAAAGAGAAAGAAAAGCAGAGATAGGTTGAATGCGAGTGATATAGATAGAGTGCAAATGGTGAATCAAATATGATTAAGAGATATAACCACACAAATGCGAGGAAGAACTGATGAGATTTTGGGTTCATGGGGTCAAAGGTTGCAGTGCTCAAAATTTGCAATTTTTTTAAAAATTTCTGATGGCATGGAACAAGCCATACATATCTTTCTGATTGCGTGATGGCGGAGGCATAAATTTCGACCGTGCGTGGTCGTGGATTCATCTAGTTTTTCTTTTACTACACAACACTTAGTTATTTGAAACAAGAGCTCGTCTTCTCACTCTACAAAGTTATAGAAGATGAATGTTTGTGTGAGTGTGTGTGTGTGTGTGTGTGTATATGTGAGAGAAAGAAAAGCAAAGATAGGTCAAAAGCAAGTGACATAGATGCAAATGGTGAATCAAATAAGATTAAGAGATATAACCATGAAAATAAGTGAGTTTATGGGGAAAAGCAAGAAAATAATTGAGAAAAGTGAACAAATATATAGGTGCCAATATTACTTGAACAAGCAATTTCAATTGTGTGTCTTTTCATAAGTGTCAAGTAGCTCATTATGTCAATAGTGTTGCTCAAGTGACTTAGATCACCCCTCCCAAAATGTAGTCTCTTTATTTAAAAAAAAAATCTGAATCATTCACAGACTGCGGATGTCATCTTTTAAAACAAATTGTTTTTTTACAAAACACTTAGATGTTTGATACAAGAGCTCCTAAGGTTTGCATCTTCACTCTCCAAAGTCATTGTAGATTAATGTGTGTAGGTGTGTGTGTGTGTGTGTGTGTGTGTGTGTGTGTGTGTGCATGAGAGAGAAAGAAACGCAGGGTAGGTCAGTGCGAGTGAGATAGATACCATGCAAATGACAAATCAAATAAGATAAACAGATATAATCAAACAAATGATTGAGTTCATGGGAAAAAGACAATAACATTAGATAGAAGACTGAAAAATAGGTGACAGTATTACTTGAACAAACAATTTCAATTGTGGGTCTTTTCATAAGTGTCAAGTACCTCATTATGTCAATAGTGTCGCTCAAGTGACTTGGAACACCTCTCTATCAATAATGGCTTTTTTTTTTTTTTATAGTAAAGTCTCTTTTTCAAAAAGCTGACATCAATCGCAGACCCTGGATGCCATCAAGGGTTTGTATTATTATTTTTTTTGTAATGGTTATTTAGATGAAGTATGATTGAAACCCCAGATATATTTTTTGTTAAATATGAAGAAAATCCCCTTTTCAGATTTTTGTACTATTACTAGATAAATGCATGGAAGCTGCACAGTTTGTTGTTAAAGGCATCTTGTACAAAATCAATAGGAATACAGCTTTCTGCATAAGGAACTGTTTGTAATGCAATTAAGATTAATGCAGACCGACCAGAAACTAATACAATACATAGCGTTAATAGTGAAATTTGACTGAAATGCTGAAACTAAAAAACAACAACAACTCAACAGGAGTTAGATAAGTGTTGACGGATTAAATGGTTATTTATCTTCTTGCTCTTATTATAATTGTCATTTTATAAGCCCACAGAATTCACTCTAATTTTCATTGGTTGTTTGTTCAGCATAATAAATATAAATTCATCAATGTGTTATAACCGTCACCTGGATCCTTCCATAGAATTTTAATTCAGATGGATTTTATATACAACTTGAAAATATGTAAGGGGAATTATTATCATTTTCCTTCTACATTTCTGTTCAAAATAGGATAAGAAAGATTTAAAAAAAGTCTGACTGGCTTGCACTATTTAAAAAAAATGGCATTCTAGGCCAAATGATCTGTATCCTCATTGTTTTGTATGTAGATGCTGATGGGCTTTTCAGGTGAAAGTAAAATAGAACGGAAGCTGAATGCTGTCGAGTCTGGATAGGGGCAATTCCACGGTAACGGAATTACAAATCAAAGATTTTTGGCTCTTATTTTATTCCTTTGTGTTATACTTGTACGATCTTAGTCAGCTTGAATACTTTTATATGGCGCAGAGGTACAAATGCCATCACCTGAAACACAAAATCTGTAAAAATTTCTTTTTTGTTTGGAGACCAGCGAGATTTTGTGATTCGGTAACGGAATTACCAGAAAGTAATTTTGTTACTGACTCATAATACATCGCTTGTCTCCAAGCAAATAGGAAATCTGACAGATTTTGTGTTTCAGGTGATGGCATTAGTACCTCTGCGCCATATAAAAGGATGTCAGACGTTTACTTCTTCTGTTTGGTCTTTAAACTTCACAAAACAGTGGTAACGGAATTACATTTTGGATCATTCTCTCATGTGGAATTGCCCATAGTCATTTTCTCTTGATGCTTTCCTTTAATAAATCATGCTGTGCTACATTAGCAGCACCTATCCCCCATCCGTCATCTTAAAACAACACAAACCCAATCATTATGTTTGTGTGATAAAAATAGTTGCAGCATTCTGGAAGGAACCAGACATTACAACTCCCGTGACATGTTCCACCAAGTTCTTCTTAAAGGAAGGAAACTACATTTGCACACATTACGGTTATGCTTACAACTTGTTGTGTACCTCAAATATGTCAAAAGAACAACCTCTATGAAGTATTTTAGTCGAATGCAGTCCAGAATATTTAATTCAAATAAAAATCTATTCTATCATAATTCATCTTCACACCAACAGTATCACGATACTCCAAGCGCATTACCACATACACACACATAACCTGGTAAGAGCACGTACAGTGTGCACTTCAATACACTGCCACACGATGCGGAACATGCACTGAGGGATACTCATGCATTATTGGTCAACGAGCGGTCAATGGCCGTTTTGAATTTTGAACACATGGTGTAATAATTGGCTGCCTGGCGAAATTCAAGTATTATTAAAATAACTTGAAATACATCTAATATAGCCATCTTCGAGCTTACTTGATTGGCGATAGATTATGGTCATTTATACCCTTTCTCGTAACACTAAATTCTTGGAATATCAGATTTTAGCTCGCAAAAGTAGTATTCTATCTTTAAAGAGTGACTTAAAGAAAGATGGGAGTACTTTATTGGATGTATGTAACTGTAAGATTATCAATCATTTAGTACAAGAAGTGATACCAGTTCTTGAAGTCTTTCTTTAACCCTAACTTACCTGGGGGGGGGGCCATAATGGCCCCCCCCCCTGGACGCTTCGCGCCGTAAGTCCGCAACGCGAAATGCTACGGCCGCAAAATTTTATGACTTTTTTCTTTCACTTATCGCGCAACTTTTGAGACCAAATTTAGCGCGCCCGCGTGTAAGGTCGCGAAGCCACGCCCCTTCAAAAAAATTGTCAAGCCCAAAATTGCTCAAAAACCTGGTTTTGTGTACAAATCCAATGGAAATTGGGATTTTGCAATAAATTCACATAAATTGCAATATTTTCACTAAAACTAATTGAAATAATTTAATAATAGTGTCTTCCTGGCTGAAAAGTAGTAGGGAATAATATCCCACCAAAAAACAATGAAAAACAAAAGGTCGATAAAACAAAGAAATACATAAGAAATTACTAAAACAATAAAATACATAAGAAATGAAATGTGATACCAACATTTTTTTTTGTAATAATGTTAGGAATGATATTACAAAGCTATAGGGAAAAAAATCAGATATCAAGAAGCTCTAAATAGTAATTTGGAGCCAAAAATATGATTTTATGCATAAATTAGCATAATTAATTAATAACAAATCAATAACAATATTTTTTAGAAATCTGAATATGCATTTATGTAGTTTACATGATACTCTATCCACGTGCAAATTTTCACGGCGATTGCGCGATCCGCGGCCGAGATCTGAAGGGGGGGCCATAATGGCCCCACCAGGAATATCACCTCTCGAAATAGCCCAGGTAAGTTAGGGTTAAGATGTTTGTAACTTGATGAAACATTGCCCTGCGGTTTTTTATTTGGAAGTTGTTGAACTTTGCAGCAAATATGTAAACTGAATTTCAAGCTAGTGTGAAAGTACATAGAATTGTTAACTGATAAAAGCAGTTAATAACTAATCTTGTTGCCAGGAAACATGCATAAATTTGAATAACTATTAAAGAAATCCAGGTGAATGTTTTTTTTTAATCTTCCTATATGTTGTCTAGTGCAATAATTGAATGGTCCAATTTGTACATGGATAAATACTTTTATCTATGTGGATCACATCTGCCATATTTTTGGTAATAAGGGATGGAAAAGAATGAACTCTTTTCCATTGACCTTAATGAAACAAAAACACACTACTCAGTAAAACTGTCTAATTACCTTTAGGAAGTGCAGACCTACCAACCAATACAAAATTTGAGAAAAGCCCATGGTTTTTTTCTAATGTTTTGAGAGTTTCAAGACCATTTCAAAAAAGTTTTAATTTTTTTATAATTCTACCACACAGTTCTAGGGCAAATATTCTCTTTTTCTGTTAAATGCAGATTTTGCTTTTCACATTTGATTTAGACAGCAAGGAAATATTTTCAACACTTTACTGGACAGTTCTATGTGAAAAAGTTGCTACACAAAAATCTTTTGTATAGCAATCATGCTAAAATGCATAGCAAATTCAGATGCGATTCCAGGGAAATTATTCCCTGTTAATGTGGGTTGAGAGGTCTTGAAAAGCGATTTCTACTCTATTTGAAAGCTCAAGGCAGTACCGTCACGACTACTCTTTCACCCACACCTTGCGGCACTCTTGATCATTAGTCAGCTCATTTAATCCAAATCTTTGGTGTTTGCCTTCAGCATGCCACCTGAGCACCTAAAAGGAAGACATATAATAAGGCACGCCATTTATTCCTAGACAGGTATTACAATTCTACAAAATGCGATGTTCATGTCCCTATTTCGGATTTTAGCTCTATGATATTTCTGTTAAAGGATCCCAATATGACAATGAATAATTTTTAATAATATAAACACATTATCTTACAAACAGTACATATAAGTCAAAAAAATCATGAAGTAATGAAATAAAGAAAGAGAAAGTTGTGAATTTTTCAGTTTTCTCATATTGTTTCTCTCCTCATATCTTTCGGTTCTGTGATATCAATGGATGTGTTATTATCATTATACAGGTACCTCCTGTATTCAGCAGAGTCTATGACGTTGATTAATCCATAAGGATTTAATCATGTAGTGTTATGCAATGTTGATTGTATTGATTTTCACATCTTCTATGGGCAATTCCACGAAAATGTCTGGGCTGTTTAGCCAATTTCTTAACTGCTGTTTGTTGAAAGTCATTGAAATTCAATATAACATTACTTTTTATACAATCGGTATTACATTTACCCTGCCTCAACTTGCTTATTGTTTTTAATGATAATATATTTATTTTGTTTATAATAGTATTAAACCAATTGTGGATGATGTGGTATATTGATTGTTAATGGGATATGCAATTAGGCCATTTGGCTGCGAGAAATTGCACAGTTTTAAATAAATAGGTAAAGATACATGAAATATAATAAGATATTATCTGTTACACACAAACTAAATTTCAATAAATTTCCATGAATTGATGTCAAGAAATTGGCGTAACAAACATGATACTTTCCCCGGAATTGCCCCGATCCATGATGATTTCTACAGTGTATGTTACCAATGTAATTGTCACTACAAGCATGAGTCTCTTCATATACAGTATAGCTACCCTGATAACATGCACGGTTTTGTATCCCTACTCCTACACCCGTACAATGCCCGCCGACTAATAATGAAAGCAATTTATCTAATTAACCAGTCAACAATCGCCCATTATTCCTATAGGAGGAGGTTATTGTGTGGAATGGGAAGGTAGTCGGCGGATGTTTCTACCCATCAAATTATTCTAATCATCACTATGGCCCCGTTCATATGACCCCGTTCACATTTAAAAATGGACACATACTATTACTAAAGTGTTTCGAGACTGTACATTGCAGACTGGCGATTTCACAAAAGTGTCATGTTTGCAACACCAAAAATCTGAATATCTTGATGACGCTTCATTTAAATTAATTGAAATTCAAAATGTATAAACTAGATGGTATTTATGATTGAATTTCACGGAATTTCATCAGGACATGCATGTGCTGTTAGTGTAATCGATCTGACAAAGCTGTAGACTGGCATTATTTCTATTCATCAGATCATCATCGTTATCACAACGACCCATTTCATATTACTGTTGTATTGGGTGTGCGGTAATGTATTCTAAAGGGATCAAAAGTGTTCTAAATAATTCCCATGTGAAAGAGTGGGAATTTTTACCAATTAATTATTGTCATTACGGAGTTTAAGCAAGTGGACGGCAGGCTGATCAGAACGTTAGCCCTAAGGTCCGTTGCAGAAGTAGCGTTGTGTTTGTAAATACATTAAGCATTACGAACGTTAGAAGAGGACAGTATAATTCGATTGGTGGGTCTACACAAACTACAATTCATAGATCGGTATTTATGAAGTAAACAATGCAAGTAAGGCATTCCGAGTATATCAACAATACATGAATCAAACTATTGGTGATTCAGCAAAAGGTATGTCATGACAAGAGTATTATGTCATCTTCTTTCCCCAGCATGAAAGGGAGGGTGAAAAAGGAAAAGGGAGACCCTTTTGTTGAAAGGATGGGACCTCTTCGACTTGTACTTCTTATTATTACATAGAATTCACTTCATTATAACCATAGACCTGAGGTGGTAGGTCTATGGGAGCGTCGTGGTGTAGTGGTTCGGACTCTCGCCTCTTAACTAGAGGGTCGATGGTTCGAATCTCTCCCAGGGCGTTAATTTCCTTCAGCAAGAAATTTACCCATAGTGTGCTGCACTCAACCCAGGTGAGGTGAATGGGTACCTGGCAGGAATCTTTATTCCTTGAAATGCTAAGTGCGCTGGTGGCTGCCGGGCTAAAGCCAGGGTAATAAATGCAAAGCGCCTTGAGCACTCAGCAATGAGAGTGGATACGGGCGCTATATAAATTGCATATATTATTATTATTATTATTATTATGTTATAACACAACGCTTCTTCTGCAACGGACCTGTAGGGCTAATGTTCTGATCAGCCTGCCGTCCACTTGCTTAAACTCTGTAATATCATACAGGCTGTGTTCACATCGTCATATGGTGTGTGCTAATGCCTTGTACAGAGGTCAATGTGAAGTGTGGAAGTGTTTTTATATAAAAATTATCATCATCGTCACTGTAGCTGTCTTCATGAAATATGAACCTAACTGCGACCTTTTTGTATGATGTACATGCCAACCGTCTAGGATATTTGTACTTGAGGATTAGAATAAAGATGTGAATTGATCCCAAAACAGCTGAACCAAATATTTTCTCTTGAGTGTGGCATACAGTATGTGCTAATGCATTCTCTCCTGAGAAACTATGTAATAATTAAGACAACACATGAAATTTACCTAGAGCGCAGATATCTACTCTGCAGATGTGCTCGAAGCAAGTTTGCTTTATTATTACCATAGCTTTAGCTGTCGCCACCTCTGGCGCCAAAGCATTTCAAGGAATAAATATTCCTGTCAGATGCATACCCATTTACCTCACCCTGGTTGAGTGCAACACAATGTGGATGAATTTCTTGCTGGAGAAAAATAACCAGGGGTGGGACTCAAAACTCAACCCTGAAGTACTGGGAGAGTCATGTCCACTACTACTCCATGATACTTCCAGCTATTTAATAATAATAATAATATATGCAATTTATATAGTGCACATATCCACTCTCATTGCTGAGTGCTCAATGCGCTTAACATTATTATTACCCTGGCTTTAGCCCTGCAGCCACTAGCGCACGTGGCATTTCAAGGAATAAATATTCCTGCCAGGTACCCACTCACCTCACCTGGGTTGAGTGCAGCAGAGTGTAGATAAATTTCTTGCTGAAGGAAATTGATGCCATGGGTGGGATTTGAACCTACGACCCTCTGGTTGAAAGGCGANAAAGTGTTTCGAAACGGCAGATTGCAGACTGGCGATTTCACAAAAGTGTCATGTTTGCAACAGCAAAAATCTGAATATCTTGATGACGCTTCATTGAAATTCATTGAAATTCAAGATGTGTAAAGCAGATAGTATTTGCGACACACATGTATAAGATTTCAATGAATTTCATTGCGAATTGTACTCTTTGTTAGCGTAACAGACATGTCAAATCCGTGGACTAGCCCTGTTCAGAGTGTGGAATTGTTTCTGCTCTTCAAATCGTTAACACTGAACCAATTCATATTATCTAAAAGGTCTGAAGTAATGCAGTTGAAAGCAATGAGTTCCAATTCCAATGATTGCAATGTGAAAGTGTGACATTTGCCTAATTAATTATTCTCATCACTGAGACTGAGACTGTTTTTATATTGCCACATGGATTGTGTATTCATGTGTTCTAAAGAGGTCTAAGGCAGTCAAATAGGAAAGATTGGTAACGTTTGTACAATTTTAATTTTTATCATCGTCACTCTAGCCATTTTCATATTAATTCAAACCCAGCAGCAACTTTTAAAAGAGATGTCATTCAGAGATGCCAATCTACCCAAATATGCTTGAGGATTAAAATTAAAATGTGAATCCCCAAACAGCTGAACCAAATATTTTCTCCTGAGAGTGACATACAGTAAACATTATCATACATTCTCTTAAATGAGAAAGTCTTTTATGATATTGATAATACAGTCAAAACCTGCCTGTAGTGGCCACCCGAGGGGTATAGAAAAAAAATTGCCACTGTAGAGTGGTGGCCACTATAGACAGGTCCTACATCACATTTTCATTTGGAGGGAACCTATTGCAATGGCCACTATGGGCAGGTGGCTGCTTAGACAGGCTTGACTGTACTTGAAATTTATACAGCGCATGTGTATCTACTCTTCAGAGTGCTCAAAGCGATTTTTCTTTTATTACCCTGCCTTTAGCTGTCGCCAACCTGACGCTGGGTTATTTCAAGGAATAAATATTCCTGCTAGGTACCCATTCAACTCACCCTGGTTGAGTGCAACACAATGTGGATGAATTTCTTGCTTGAGAAAAATAACGCCAGGGGTAGGACTTATAACTCAACCCCGAAGTTAAATGGGGAGAGTCATGTCCACTACTACTCCATGATACTTCCAGCTATTTAATAATAATAATAATATATGCAATTTATATAACGCACGTATCCACTCTCATTGCTGAGTGCTCAAGGGTGCTTTACATTATTATTACCCTGGCTTTAGCCCGGCAACCACCAGCGCACTTGGCATTTCAAGGAATGAATATTCCTGCCACGTACCCATTCAACTAACTTGGGTTGAGTGCAGCAGAGTGTAGATAAATTTCTTGCTGAAGGAAATTGATGCCATGGGTGGGATTTGAACCTACGACCCTCTGGTTGAAAGGCGAGAGTCACGACCACTATGTATTTTAATTCTATCCACATGCATGTTTCAAAATGGTTGGCGTCTTTGTAATTATAGGTACACATTCTATGTTTTTGTCTTTGAAAACACCAATAAAGCCTTGGGAGATAATCTTCATTAAAATTTGATGGCATGATCACAAGTTTCTAGTTAACGAAATGCCAGTAGGGTTAAAGCTGCCATTGTGGGATAATGTCATTAGGAAGATATTTGAGCTTTGTGGAAAGTATAATTACTATTTCATACTTAAATGCTGTTTGGGGAACAATTAAAGATCAAATGTTTTACGTGATGAAGCATGCTTA
>BQKZ01001963.1:66561-99145 GCA_036244855.1 Temnopleurus reevesii
TCTCTTTCATACCTCCGAGGTTTGTACAATCACACTTGTTGCATGGCCTGAAGCACATCAATTTTCGCTAGTCACGTACGTACGTAGGTAATGCAGATCCTGACTCCCGCATACATAAGTAAGCAAGGGGCCTTACGAAAGTAAAAAGCTAGCATTCGCATCTTCGTAATCTCTTTATGCGTCTTGGTTAAAACCGGAGGGAGAAAAGCGCTCTTCTTCTTCCGCTTTTCTTGTCTGCTGCCGGAAGTCAGAAATGCTTTCTTGGTGATTACTTTTTACGTTTTTTTAGATGAAGTACATAATCTGATGGCTTTTCCTATTACGTATTTGATCTGCTTTGCTTGGTGATGTTTTTTTAAATTCACTTCTCTCTCTCTTTCTCTACACAATTCTTTCTCTACACAATTAGAAGAAAATGTTGCTATATTGCACCATGTAGCACTGGGAGCCCTTTGCCTTTTTTCTGAAAGGTGCAGTGTTGCTCCTTTTTCCTCAGTTTGAGGTTTGAATCCACGCCATCAAGAATCACTTCATACCATGGGTCTGTAACATAAAAGGGATACAATTAATTTAAATAAATTGTATCTTTATGACACATGATTCGCCGTAGACTTATGATTAATATTTATGGTAAGTTTGATTGCATCTTTTATGTTATACGCCCCATGTCTGTTATTTACCGACTGAGCTGTTTGTCTCATTAAGTGATGGATATCAGAAATGTTACATCCATGATTTCTCACTTTGACATATTTTCACTGGAAATGGATTTTCACTATATAATCCATATTTGCAGTCTTACAAACTGGTCCATTGGTTTAAAGCGGTGAGCAGCTCGGTTGGTAAATTATCAGACTTAGGATGACATGATTCTTCATGGCGTGGTTTCATCTTTTTTTAAATACATGTATAATTTTTAAAAAAATGAAAAGAAATGTGGAAAATTGCACTCTACAAGGTGCTCCCATGTGCAAAAATGTTGCACCTTTTACTCTTAGTGTGTATATTTCACTTGTAATACTCATGTAGAAAATAAATCAAACAAAAGCAAAGCACTTTGCAAATATGCACAATGATGTTCATTAAAATTTTCAATGTTGCACATAATTATCTGGATATATTTGCTGATGTTCACTTTAGAAAAACACAATATCAAGAAAAAAACAAGTGGAACACAAAATAAAATGTGATAAGAAATACTGACAATATCTTGAAAGGAGAACGATAAAATGAAAAATTTTAAGAATAAAATGTTATTAAGAGTCTCGAGTGAATTAGACTTTTATCTCTAAATTGATTTAATTGATTCATTAATGAATCAAATAAATTGTCAATTTAAACATTGTTACTGCAATTGGAAAGTCGTGTTTGTATATTTTGTAAATTCACAGCAAAAACATTCATGGAACGTTTATGTTTTGTAAGAAAATAATATATAAATAGGTAGAATAAAATTATAAGTATATAATGAATGAAAAGTAAAGTAATGGAAGAAAGCCATACATGCTATCCGAAGCTCAAAACAGTCACCAATATGCAATGTGAATAGAAGTGACAAAGAATTTAGACAAAGTTTTACAATTTCCATTTAAGCAGTAACTTATACATACGAAAGAAATTTCCTTCCCTTTTTTCTGTTCGGAGAAATGTTGAACAGGTGCTGCACCTGTTCAATGAATAGACTGGGAAGTTACTTTCTTTTGTGTTCATTAAGCTATTGTGTATAAGCTTTAATGAAGTTGTTTACTTTATCCAACTCTTGTGTCAAAGCGATGACCAAAAATGGATGTCATGGTATTTCAAAACTACAGAGACTAAAAAACAATGCTATCTTTAGCCTCACCCGGTGTACTTAATAAAGCACGCCTCTCAATCTAAAACGGGAAAATCGTTTGGTTAAGGGGTCATCAAAATGTTAGTTTACTTGTAAATATATTCGAAGCTTTATATAGATATCTTATAGGTCAGTCTCTACCTCGGTAGTATATGAGTCTGCTCTTTATTGATATTTTTAGAATGAACCCAGCAAATACCCGTAGGGGTTTTTATTTTTAACTTTTAAGGGTCTGAACTATGAAGATCGATGTTCCCAGAAATAGACTGTTCACATTTTACCTTACTGTATTTTACGATCGGGTATATTTTAGATGTCTTCTTGATTATCTTTTAAGAAGATCAGGCAAACAAGGAGTGTCAAAATGAGATAAATTTGATGTAGTGTTTGCTTTTAGTAGCTTTAGGCACTAGAAGTTGAGGTTGGGTAAATTAGAAAAATACAGGAAGTCATGTAAGGCTTCGCTTGAATTGACAGACAAACATTTTGGGCCAAATGCAATTTAACACAAGTATGCTTATATAGATTAGGTTTGACCATTACAAATTTTTAAATTCTCAAGCCCCGGTCACATAGGACCCCGGAAGCAACATGATTCACCCGACTCGTTGTTCTGAAGCAGTTAACTGTGAATTAACAAAGAGTCAGGGTGAATCGTGTTGCATCCGGGGTCCTATGTGACCGGGGCTTTACAAAAATAGTTCTAAGTCCAAAATTACGGTAAAAATTTGTGTAGCACCTTCAACAAATGATTTAATACTTCTAAATCTCAGTGAAAAGAAATTCAATTAAATACCAGATTTAAGTGACAGAAAAAGCAAAAAAAAACCGTCACTTTTGTAAAGTTAATACTGTATTCTTGAAAGCATTGACGGCTCAGGAAATCTGATTATTGCCTCTGGTATTTTTTTAATTGGGATTTTACAAGCATAGGCATATCAGTGAAGGATTAGACATGATAAGTTCATTAATGAAAAGAAATGTTTGATAGAATACCAAGTTTAATGAAATAACTATGAAGCGATGAAGCAGAAATAAATATGATACTTAAAGAAAATTGATAAGAAATGCTTAAAAAGAAATAAAAAAAGGAGGAAATCAACCTTGTATCTTGAAACACAACTTATTCTTTGAATATATGCTGCATGCATGTTAAGCTTTACTCCTGTTGAAAATGGAGAGATTTGAATCATGAAATGAAAGAAACAACATCAATTTAACGAACATGAAAATATGGAGGATGAAAAGAATATACACATCAAAAACATGTAAAGGATTGATACAGAATAGAAAGAAAACAAACCTGAGGGTCGGACGGGAAAGTAGAGAGAAACGTGCCCTTAGTCTCGTGTGACAAGCAATTACCCGCGGCTTGACATTGGAAAACAAGTTTCGTGCAAATAGAAACTGATCACGTAGATACATGCGCGATTTTAGTTGAGCCTGAGTTTATAATGACATGACGCATAGATGAAATGAGATCAGTTTGATCTGAGTTAGTTTGCGGTTTAAAAGTGTCGCAAGCACAGATCTTTTTGTGGATTACGTTGAACAAATATGGGGAAAATTTTGTGGGTGATTAGGACTGGGATTAAGTTTTTCTTGCAGTCTTTTGACTCCTATTAAAGTTGAGAATGATATTTTCTTTGTTTTTAGGCAAAAGAGTACACTTCAAGGACTTGGTATTATTGCTCAAAATATAGAAGTTAATTTAGTCTTCAGGAATGTTGATCCATTGCAAGAGTTTGGCAGATGAAAATTTTCTCAATTGACAGTCACAGTCACAGGAGGGTTAGGGGCAAAGCAAGTAATATGTCAAATACTGAGTATATATTTCCAGAAATTGGATTTTATATTCATATCTTATGCACTACTAAAACATTGTCGAAATATTATGTGCAACGTGTCCAACCAAATAGTGGAAGTTATGCTCTGACCAAAATTATGTTTCTTAATCCTTTAATATAGCAATTCGTATAAAACAAAAATGATATCATAGCTATAACTACTTATTATATGTTTAATTAGAATGCGTTTACACGGAACGTGCGACATAGGCCTCATTTGATTACAAATTATGAATAATACGTATCGCAAAAGGCCAAATTCCTTCTTTTCTTCAAAAGATGGAACATTTTATCCCACTGCAAGTTGAAGATTAATTGTTGGAAATAAAAGTTTCCTGGACACATAATCGTAATGCCAGGCAAAGCTTGTTTATACTCTTGTGCAAGCTCACATGATTGAAAACACAAACCAACACTGCACTACACCCACAACAGATTGTACAATAATAGGACATGCCCTCCAGCATTCGACTCTCCATGTTTGACTATAACCAAATCCCAATATACGCGTTACCATGGTAACTAGCATGTTGTTGTGAGAAGTAGGAAAACTTATCCGGGCCAATATACATTACCGTCTTATAAGATTGAAACTTCTCGAAAAGGTTGCGTGGGATGTTTTTTTGCCAAGAATAGACGTGTTTTGAGACAATTGTGGTACATTAGAATTAAGTCTGTAAAAGGTGGGATTGTGTTACATTGTGTTTCGAGGCACCTGTGGATAAAACCTGAAAAAAAATTTCTACAGAAGAAAATTTTACATAAGTTCGTTCAGACAAACAGAGCCTATGTATGTTGTTACATATGATACAAAATATAGGGNTGGGTTGAGTGCAGCAGAGTGTAGATAAATTTCTTGCTGAAGGAAATTGATGCCATGGGTGGGATTTGAACCTACGACCCTCTGGTTGAAAGGCGAGAGTCACGACCACTATGTATTTTAATTCTATCCACATGCATGTTTCAAAATGGTTGGCGTCTTTGTAATTATAGGTACACATTCTATGTTTTTGTCTTTGAAAACACCAATAAAGCCTTGGGAGATAATCTTCATTAAAATTTGATGGCATGATCACAAGTTTCTAGTTAACAAAATGCCAGTAGGGTTAAAGCTGCCATTGTGGGATAATGTCATTAGGAAGATATTTGAGCTTTGTGGAAAGTATAATTACTATTTCATACTTAAATGCTGTTTGGGGAACAATTAAAGATCAAATGTTTTACGTGATGAAGCATGCTTATAGGTCTTGGAGCTTTATGGAGAGTTGATATTAGTTTCACTCTATTACATATTGACCTTTATTTTGAGTGAAATGATGTGTGCATTCTGATGAATTCAGGGTGGTGTTTTACCAAGATGAGAAAGATTTAAAGAATCAATGGTATCAGTTCATGCGCTGAATGCGTGCAAAATTTTTATTATTTCATCATAATTTTCCTCTTAAGCTCCAAGCAATCTCAGAATATTTTGAGATGCAAAACAATATTACAACCTTGTACTAAAGGGACCTGGCAGTGGTGAATAGCATGGCTCTTGTATGCCCTGGACATTTTGGAAATGATTGTGTGACACGAGACGACGATGATTCTTCTATTTATCTTATTATTTTATTCAGCAATTTCAGATGTTAATAGATAGAAAGCTTCTGTACATTTGCTGTTCTGGGAAAACTAGGACAGTCATTTGCCGCTCAGTGGTTACACCCCCTGCACAGTGACTGGCAGGTTATTGGTTCAAGAACTATTATAGTCAAATCACTTCTTGCAAAAATGATCGGCGAACAAAGCTATGCCACAACAGAAATTGGCACAAAGGAGTTCCCTTCATCATAGGATCATCATTATAATGCTCATGTTATTACACGTATGTGCACATTTTTGGTAGTGATGGTCTTAAGATGGCAGGATGTAAAATGGGACCGCTGGCTCTTACCCAGGCATATAGCACCTGGGAACCAACCCCTGAAATTATCATTCCTTTATTGAATGAAGAAAAATCAGATGGAACAAACTGAAAATTTAAGCAAAATCGGACAATTCGTTGAAAAGTTACAATTTTCAAAGCCAGAGATATATGACGATCCCTGTCGCTGATGAGCATCCATGCAATTTGCAATATTGACTGAATCTGTGACGTCTTGGGTAAATTGGGTAAAAATAAATGTAATGAATAAAATTATGCGAATGCGATCTTGAATTGTCTAATGATATCTATTCTTTATATTTTGTATTTCAGGTATATACCAAGGGCAGTGGACCGGAGGCATGCGACATGGATACGGAATCAGAAACAGCGTTCCATATGGCATGGCATCCATCGTAAGACCATCGTTACGTACATCCCTCACGTCGTTACGGAGCGAACACGAGAACGGCTCCATCGCCAGCTCGCCGGAGAACTTTGGCCAGCGGGGCGGGTTTGCAATGGACGTTTCCGACGACTGCACGTCAGACCTTGAAAGTACTAAAAGTGCCACGCTACGGCGCAACGAGACGTCGCGCAGGAGTAGAACACTCATGGGTGGGTTCCGGAGCAAACGAAGGAAAGACCGGAACCGCGATTCCCTCGTCGAAAGCGGCGGGAGCGTGGCGTCGTTACGGCACAACCTCAAACACCAGGACTCGCTAAAGAGCAATGAAAGTACTATGAGCACCAGTTCGGTGCAATCGTCGTGTTTCGACAGCGACATGGGACACAATATGCACGAGGAAGAAGCGTCACATGACGTAACTGAAGTCTACATGGGGGAATGGAAACAGGACAAGAGGGCGGGGTACGGCACCAGTCAGCGTTCAGACGGGTACCATTACGCTGGGGAATGGCATAACAACAAAAGACACGGATACGGATCATTAACCTATCCCAACGGACAAAAGGAAGAAGGAAAATGGAAAAACAATACAATGGTTGCATCGGGGAAGAAAAAACTCTTTGTTATAGGAGCCAAAAAGATAAGTGACAGAGTGGAACACGCGGTGGAATTAGCCGGACAAGCTGCAAATCTAGCAAGGGCCAAAGCGGATCTTGCCATCTCAAGGTAGGTTATGAAATTTCTTTTCAAATGTGATTAAAGATATTGTCACACAATAAGATTTTGTTATCTAAAACATTCTCAAATTAAGCCAATGTACTGGATCAATTGTAACTTTGTAGCAACACCCTATCAGATTGGTGACTGCAATTACAGGGGAACTTCACCCAAACATTGATGTGCTCTCAATGGGTAGAGAAAAATTCAGCGATCAAACTGTGAAAAACCGAGCGCAATCTGACACTTCATTCACAAGTTTATGAATTTCCAATGTGTTGATTTACACCCCTCATGGGCTCCTCGAATTTACAACCTCCAGGAACAAACTAGCTGACACCAAAAGTTATCTAAGTAAGATATGAAACTATAGTAGTTTCACATCTAACTAAGATCAATTGAAATTAATAAAAACTATTTCTTATCAATTCCATTTCATCATTTCCCCTAATTTTATGATTTTTTAATGATAATTCTACTACATTGAGCAGTGGGATATATTTTGCGTTCCTTTTATGGAGCATTTCCATCCCTATTATTAGTCTAAATGGATATATTTACCTTCTTTTAAAAAAAGATTAAATTGCATATGGCTTATTAAAACATTACACATCTATGTCTAAGCTTAATAATCAATTAGTTTAAGTTTCAGTTTAGTTTATTTTCATTTTCAATCAAATCAAAATATGATTAAAAAATCAATTACAAAATTCCAAATAAATAATGATACATAGATAAATTCATATAGACATGGGATACAATAATAAGATCTAACATCAAAAAGAATGATTGGACTGGAATTACTCTTACAGATTTTTCCTTTATTAATCATTTTGTCAGAAATACGACTTCCTGAAAATAGCACATATGCATAGATTTCATTATTTTCCGATGTTAAAAATCAATTTTCTTGATAATGATGATCCGTTGCGTTTACATTTACTATGAAATACAAATAAAACTAATCTCTGTATACATCCTTTTAACTCTAAATTGTGCATGAATAATACAATTATATTTGTTACAAGCTCCTTTTCTATTCATGCATGTGACAACTGTCTAGCAAGGTGCTAGCATATTGTGAGAAGATTTGATTGAGGTCAGATATGCCATAGGTGTTGATTTTTGCTTATATTGAGCTGCGGTCGGATTATTCCCGGTAATGGATAGCGAGTGCGAGAAAAGATGACATTTTGCATGGAAGCTGGATAAGGATACCCTCATTGTCGTGCTGTAGTTGTATTATTGTAAGGAGTTGAAAGTTACGGAAACCCCTCGTACGGACCTTGGAAAGTAGCCAGGAAGAGGGAAATGGATTCTTTCTTTAGAAAAACCCTGGGAAAACCGCCCCAGGGATAATGCTCTGCGAAGATTACAGTATTCCAGAGACTCTTTCTGGTGAACTTTTGTATTAAAAGGCATATGGTTGTATTTCTTCATTTACAAGATGGGAAGAAAGTTTGGGATTACTATTATATGTATGTATAGATTTTATACAGGGTTCTACATTTCTGGAAATATCCCAAAATGCAACTGCCTTGCAATTATGATATCAAATATTTTCTAGTAATTTCTAGACATAACCGCTTTTTAACATACTACTTTTGTAATGTTTTGTTGTGTTTGCCCAAAGACAAACTATGAATTCAGGTGTCAAGAAATAATGAGAGTTCTACTATTCAAAATTCTACTGTCATGTATACATTAACGTTGCTAGGTTTGGCAAGTATTTCAGCCTGATCAACCTAGCAAAAGCCACTATTATAGAGTTTTTCATTGTGTGTTTGACAAGGAAGCATGCATAAATCTGAATACATTAGGAAAGTGATCTATTGCTGCTTAATTTTCCTTGCTCGAGGGAAACATACATTTGTTTGACTTCATTACAGAAATAATGCATAGAAACCTTATATAAAAACAAATGTACAAATTATTATTATGAATTAGAATAGCAACAGGATGTTGACAAACATACTTCTCATTTGTCGATGGCATTCCAGATCCTTACTTTCCAAGTCCAAGTCAACGGCATAACTTGTATGTTATGTATCACATCAAGCTTATTTCACCAAGATTTAGTCCAAACTGAAAGAAATACATATAAATGTTTCACTCAGGGAAATAAATGTTAGTGAGCATGTGGGCAAAAGATTTATTTCCTGACATTTCCCTATAATGCCCCAGTCCCATCCCATATCATTCAGGAGCTTCTTACGCCAGGGATATCGAAGCAACAGCAGCTCAGAAAGGATCCATCAAAGCTCGAGCTAGGGCCAAAGAACTCGCATCATTATTTTCACTTGGAAGCTAATTTACTAATATTCACCAGTTATTTTGTCCCTTTTTAGAAACCATTGTCATTATTTTTCATTTAATCCAACCCCAAAGCTGCATGCTTATGCTAAGAAAAAACAAAACAAATAATAATGGTGATTTCTTTTTGAAACGGACATGTCCGTCAGTAATGACGCTCATGGTGCTGTACATCCAACATTAAATACATTACAATGAACAAAAACAATGGAATAATATACATAATAATACAATAATGCAAATGTCAGCCATCGAAGCATCAGAGGCTCGGGAATAATCCATCAAAGTTCGAGCTAGGGTCAAAGAACTCGCCTCAACATTATAAATCAGCAATTGATATATTGGTGAGTCATTTTTACCTTTTTAGATGCTCTAATCATAATTATTTTTCTTTCTTTTCATTTCCCAGAGCTGCTTATGCCAAGGAAAAAGCGGAAATGTCGGAAATCGAATCATCAGAGGCTCGGGAAGAATCCATCAAAGCTCGAGCAAGGGCCAAAGAACTAGCCTCAACATTATATCTCATCAACCATTTAGTACGTATAATAATAATGGTTATTTTTATTTCTTTTAATTCTCAGAGCTGCTTACGCCAAGGAAAAAGCGGAAATGTCGGACATCGAAGCATCAGAGGCTCGGGAAGAATCCATCAAAGCTCGAGCAAGGGCCAAAGAACTCGCCTCAACATTACCACCTAGAGGTATGTATCTATATAGCCATTACTGGTATAGTCAAACCTGTCTATAGTGACCATTTAAAGGAAAAAGAGGCCACTGTAGACAGGTGGCTCCTAAAGACGGGTTTTATAACACATTTTCAAGGGGTTTTCTATTTCTTTCATAATTACACGTCTCTATAAGTGTACTTCATTATTTATTCAAAATGATTGCAACTTCCTTTCTCTTTAGTCTGATTAGGCCACTCTCATTATATTCATATTCATTCATTTTTTGCCCTATTAAAGACAAACTATATATTCAGCTGTCAAAACAAAATAAGACTACAATAGTCAGATTGTTACTTGCATACCTTAACAATGCTAGGTTGGACAAACATTGTAGCTTAACCGACCTAGCAACAGCCTGTGAATGCTATTTTCATTCTTTTAATTTAAATTAGATTATTTATGTCAGGAGAACAGATAATTTGACACTGTACATTTGGCATATGAGCATGCATAAAATTTAAATACATTACAAAAGTGGTCTATTCACAATGATCAGAAGGAACACAGGTCTGGAACAAAGTAAACAACCTCCATTCAAGCATTAACAATAGCTACATGGACACAACAGATATTTCCATCCTTATTCTGTTGGAAAAAATGCTGAACAAGAGTCACACCTGGGACTTTATTTTGTGATCATGAAGCTATTGCAATTGCCTGAATGAAGGTTTTCTTTGTCCCAGTCCTTTGTCCCTTCTACTGTTAGTGATTGTTAAGTAGTCTGGTTCTCACCCATGTACTCCCACTTAATACAATCACTGTTAAAAAGAAACTAGGGCATGTCAGGTAACTCTATATTGTAAGATCATTAAGAGGCGTTGTTTATAGGTTGACCCAATTACGTACTAGGCTAACAGGGAACATGGAGCGTTGTTAAAGAATGCCGCCTACCGATGAGACGGATTTTTAGCGGGAGATTGACTGAAAATGTAGCCCTGTGGGGTTTGTACTTTGGTAGTAGTTCTCTAAATATTTCACTCAAAGTAAACTTGGATGGATTAATTTACATTCCTTCAGAAAATAATACAATTTTAATTCATATAAATATTTGATAAAAACATTGAATTCTTAAAGTTGTCAAAATGGTTGTAATTTACAAGCAGGGTACATTCTTTGCCTGAACATAGTACATTCTTTGCCTCAACGTGGTAATAAGATTCATAAAGTTGATTTCTAAAAAGTAAGTTTAAAGTCATTGTGTAACATTGTTTTCATTCAAATAAATCTCAACTGGCAGATCCTACATATTATCTGAATAGTTGATGGTTTATATAAACCATATAGATAATATATAGATATAATGATGCAAAGCGCCTTCAGCACTCGGTAGAGTGGATACGTGCGCTATATAGATTGCATCTATTATTAGTTGAGGAAAAATTTTAGACTTCAAAATCAATGTTTAGTGCTCCAAACTATCGAAAATATAAAATGCTGCCTCCATAGACGCACTGTACTGGAATTATGCGTCATGCATGATGTTTAATTAATTCCATTTTCATCCAAATCTTGATAGTGCATATGTAACTTTATTATTTATTCATCCTTCTTTGATATTTCATCTTTTGGAATATAATTAGATAGGACAGACAGCTTGGTTTGAACATTTTTTAAACTGCTGAACCAAATGTTACACAATGTCTTTAAACTGTTTCAAATCAACAACAGTTGATGAAGACGAGTTAAATCTACTCTCTCTCACTCGGGACGGGCCTCGAAGTACAAACATTCAAAACGACGTCACAGTTTCGCCCTTTGGGAGGTGATGTCTATTCTAATTGCTAAAACCAACATATAGCTTACCAATTATAGAGAGTCAAGCCTGTACCCTTTCAAAACACCGCCGATTCTCTTTATTTGGGTTATTCTATTTTTGAGAATGGTAATCTCAAGAGAAGGAAGCTTGCACTATAGGGAGAGGCACCACTCTGTAAATAGTTTCCCACTTTAGGTAGAAGCTCACTAAAATTTCTTAGGGTAATTAATCTTATCTGCTGTTGTACGCTCAGATACTTTTGACTTATCCCAATGAAAAGAAATGGTTCATTCTACATTTATTTTCATGACATAATGAGAATCGGCTTAACCTAAAATGTGGCAAAGTAGATCCGCTGGAACAATTATCTCATTTATTTCAAAGATTTCAAATTTCAAAGATTAATTGTGCAGAATTCAAGCAGATAACATTGTTAATTATACTCTTCACTAAGCAAAATGAAATCATTAACAATTAATTAATTCTGTATCTCTTTAATTTGGAAAATTCTACAGTCTGACAAAGTTACTTTGAATATGAACTACAAAGGAAGTAATTTTTTCTCCAAATTTCGACTATAAAACTCAGTAATAGAATTCAATATCGTATTCCTTCTATTTGATACTTTTGTTCGTTTTCAAACAGCTACTTCTTTCCTACAAACTACCTATCTATCTACTATCACCCAGAAATTAAAAATCACATAATTTAGGAAGTTTATTACCACGTGAGGAAAAGAATGTACCTTGTTTGCTAAGTACATCCCATAGCAGGTTTGCAGCTAAATATACTCTGGTATTTAAAATGCCATGCCTCTTCAAATATCTGCCCATCATTATCTGACATTTCATGTGCACTATAAAATCAAGAAACAGAAATGGGCAAAACAAACAACTTCCCGTTTAAGGCATTGCAATGACTTTTGTACAAGAAATTTCCTTCCCATTTATACTGCAAAGAAAATGTAGAACAGGCATCAATCATGTTTACTGAATAACAGGGAATCTCCTTTCTTTTGTCTGCTTGAGACACTGTGAAAGCATGAACGGGAGTTATTTATTTTGTCCAGTTACCTACTTCTTTTATACCATAGTGTTTGGTTTATTTGTGAAGGTTTACCTTGTTGGAGAAGCTTGTGGCGATTGATCGCAACAAGTGAGCGCAAATCATTCCCGGCCAAAAGCATTCTAGATTCAGCTCCAATCTCTGAAATCATCCGCTGAAATCATTCGCTTAATTTCCATGACATTTACTAGGCCTAATAAGAAAATGGTTTCCAGTCTTTTGCTCATTGAAGTATGATTTTTATGATATTTGTGCACTTAATTAAAGTGCAATGGGGGATAGGAGAATTGCAACAGGTAACTCCAAATTCATGCGCAGTAAAAAAAAAAACTATAAACTGTTGATTTAGTATGTTAAGGTAACTTGATGGAGGCTGAACTGTTACTGGGTCTGCCCAAGAGTGGTTAAAATTTGTTTTTATCTGTTTGTCTGATTTTTGTGCTTTAAATCAATAAAAGATTTTTCTCGGGCAGATCCATTTTTTAAGCAGCTTTCATTTGAGCTAAGTGGTTTTCTGTATTCTTAATTTATTGTTCGAAATAACACATTCCAAATTCAAGTAAACAGTGTAAAATAGATTCAATGTAGCACCCGAATATGAAATTCATCTTTAGGTGCTATAACTATACTTTAATTTGTATAGTGTTATAGAGAATTTCAAATTATTCTTAATTCTTTATATGTATATTTGCTTGTTTTAACCACTTTTTTACCATGCAGTTATCTGAAAATGTTGAATATTTCTTGAAGTATATACATGTATATTTTTATGCTGCATATTAGTGTATGGAGGTGATCATGATTTTTTACTCATTTGCTGTTCTTTTGAAGTTGTTGCAGTTAGTACTAATCAAGAATTGTTTTTCAAAATGTGATCATACTTATGCTACACTATTGAACTTTGTACTTAGAGAAATAAGCTGTTTTTATTTTAGTGATTGAAATTTATGAAGGTTTACTGCCAGCAAACAAACAGAGCAAGTTTTAACTTCTTGGTACTTGTCATCACTATAAAAGCTCAGAACTGTAGATCTAGTCCAATAAAAGTGATAACAAGAGAGCAAAATATTTGACTTGCTTTGCTATTTTGTTCCTTTAAAATGTTAGAAAACATGATTCCAACTTCATTAGTTGAAATCAAGTTTTCATATGTCATTGTTTGTAAGTCAGCAAGCCTTAATTAGGCAAGCTCTCAGCTTGTCCTGAACATCCTTATGGTATTGTGGTTCAATGTTCAAGCATGCAGAATATTTGCCGAGATCAGCGGAGAAAACTTTTCTATTTTGAATTGTTGTTTTCTGGAGTGCCTTTCTTCTGTAAAGTGTGTGATTTAGATATTACAAAAATAGACAATTCATTGATGAATTATTCTCTTATGTGCATTTGAATGTTTAATCTATAGATAATTGCATTTGATTGATGTTTTTGAAAAGTGTTTTAACCAACATTTTGATACACCATTTTCTAAATATTGTGTAATTGCATAATTGGTGTAAAGCCTCAGTCACATAGAAACCCGGAAGCAACACGATTGAACACGACTCTTTGTTAAGTTCACAGTAAACTGCTTCCGAACAAAGTGTAGTGTTGAATTGTGTTGGTTCCGGGGTACTATGTGGCTGAGGCATATGGAGTAGTACATATACAGAGCTGCCAACCGAAATCCGTATTTTTCTCCTATTTTACTTGCTTTTGGAGTACATTATTATTTGGCAATCAGTAATTAAGTAAGACATTGTTATGTCCACAATACCACCTTTTTGTCACCTTGAATCAATGGCATCAGCTGGAAAGCATCTGGAAGCTATTTATAAGATCGAGAGGTATGCCATTTTGTATAGCAGCAAAACATTCATTCGGTGGATGAAAAAGCATTTTTATGGGAGAAACAGGTGTGTTGGTTTATATTCTTCTTCGCCTGTAAACTGATCTTGAATATCTATTCAATTCAACACTCCCTTGCTATGTGTAATAGAGTTGAAATGTGGAAAGGAATCCGTACTGGTTGGCAGCTATGGATATAGAAATAGTACCTAACAAAAATGACTTTGCTCTTTGTTAGTGCATTGTATTTTGTATATATTAGCAAGTAGTGTTTTGAATATGTTAATTGATCTTACACAACTCGAGGGTGTTTATCATACACATTGCAAAAAAGTGTTTGGCGAAATGATAACTCAACCCAAAGTGTTGGGCAATATTTCCACATCTGTTAGGAAAATATTTATGATCTACAATTAATATATTTTCAACTTACCCCCAAATTGAGTAATATTTTGCCCAACAGTAAGCGAAGTTGACCATTAGTATAATGATAAGTCAAATTTTTGCTGGACAAGTAAGGAAACAATTGCGCAACAGTTGGATGGGTTGAGATTTTGCAAAACAGTTTTTGCAATGTACACAACAAAATCTTGGAACGTTTTTACCGCAAAATAGCCGAAATGAGTTAATGCTCTTCTAGCTCTAAACATACAATATGCTTATAGTAGCCAACCGTTCCGGAGTATGCATGAGGTCAAAATTAGAATGTAGGAAAAGCCACAGCTGAACAAAAGTGAGAGCAAACATGACAACATAAAGCCCCGGTCACTTAAAGACCCCGGAAGCAACACGATTCATCCCGACTCTTTGTTAATTCACAGTCAACTGCCTCAGAACAACGAGTCGGGGTGAATCGTGTTGCTTCCGGGGTCCTATGTGACTGGGGCTTTAACCACACGCTCAGCCATTTACTTGGAATGAAAGCGTCAAATTCAAATGAAAATACAACTCATGCATATCATGGAACTGTTGCCATCTATGTGACCTGCATTCTTGTGGTAGTTTGTGGACAACATGGATACAAGAAATGATAATTATAATCCATAAATATATCCATATATATATCCATTTTTATAAATTCTTGTAAATCCAATGAACTATTGAGGACATGAAAGAAGTCTACTCACTTGTGAACATAGGGTAGATCAAAAATTTGAAATTTGAATTTCTTGTATTCTTATAATTTCATAAATCCATAAATTATTGTGAATCCAATGAACTTTTGACAAAATGCCAGAAGTCAATTGTGAACATAGTGTAGAATGATTCTAAATTTGAAGGTCTATTGCCACAAATGTTTAAAACATCGCCTGTTTAGAAAGATTTACGAGGGTAACCTTCATACCGAGGTTTTTGCATGAATAATACAGTTTGGGAATGCCAATTTAATCGTGTGCTGTTCTACCTAACAAAGGATGATACTAACGCCATTTTGTATTTTTTCAGGCATGTCCATGATGAGTGATTATGGTAAGAAGATACGTTATCTAACTCTCTATGGTGGTGCACCGCTCGCAATAATTCCTGATAGAAATATCTCTTTATCAGTCTTTCTTGCTCGATATCCTTTCTTTCCTTTCTCACTCTCTCTCTCTCTCTCTCTCTCTCTCTCTCTCTCTCTCATCTCATTTCACAATAATTCTTGATACAATTCACTCTTTGTCTGTCTTTACAACTTTAAGCTGTGCTTGATCTCCTATCTTTCCTCTTTGTCTTGCCTTTTCTCTCTCCCTCTCTCTCTCTGTCTCTCTCTCTTTCTTTCCCTTTCTCTCTCTTGCGGTCTCTTCCTCACTGCTCACAATAATTCTTAGTAGAATTCACTGTTTATCTATTTTTACATCTCTCTTTCATCTAATAGATACTTGATCTCCTTTCTAGTTCCCCCTCTTGCTCTCTCTCTCTTTCTTTCGAATCATTTCCTCTTTTACCTCTACACCCCTCCCGGTATCTCTCCTCCCTCCTCTCTCTCTTTCCATTTCTCTCTCTCTCTCTCTTTCTTTCTCTATTTTCTTTTCCTCTATCGCTCGTGCATGCTGATTCTGTCCCCCTTTCTCTCTTTTCCCCTCTTCCCTTCCACTCTTCCCTCCCCTCTTCTCCCCATCTTCCCCTCCCCACTTTCCACTCCCCTCCCTTCTCGCTCAGATCCTCTCCTCCCCTTTTCTCATTCTTATCCCCCTCTTTTCCCTCTCTTCCACTGCCCTCTCTTCAACCTTTTTTCTAACCCTTCCCTCTCTCCCTTGCCAGCTCCTTCACTATCTCTCTCTTTCTATCTCTTTCCTCTTCTCTCTTTCATACCTCCGAGGTTTGTACAATCACACTTGTTGCATGGCCTGAAGCACATCAATTTTCGCTAGTCACGTACGTACGTAGGTAATGCAGATCCTGACTCCCGCATACATAAGTAAGCAAGGGGCCTTACGAAAGTAAAAACCTAGCATTCGCATCTTCGTAATCTCTTTATGCGTCTTGGTTAAAACCGGAGGGAAAAAAGCGCTCTTCTTCTTCCGCTTTTCTTGTCTGCTGCCGGAAGTCAGAAATGCTTTCTTGGTGATTACTTTTTACGGTATTTTAGATGAAATACATAATCTGATGGCTTTTCCTATTATGCATTTGATCTGTTTTTGCTTGGTGATGATTATTTTCTGATTCTCTCATTTCTCTTTCTCTTGCCCTCTCTCTCTCTCTCTTTCTTTCTCTTTTGTTAATATTTCTCTGCACAATTGGTGCTATATTGTACTTTACAGCACTGAGAGCACCTTTAATGATGCAATATTACCTCTTTCAGAAAGATGCAATATTGCTCCTTTTCCTCCGTGTGGGGTTTGAACCCTTGCCATGAGGGGTCACTTCATACTGTGTCTGACAATTTACCGACTGAGCAATGTATCTGCTCCTAGTTTAGAACTTAGATGGACGTTAGGTTAGAACTTAGATGAAGGTTAGGTTAGAACTTAGATGGACGTTAGGTTAGAACTTAGATGGACGTTAGGTTAGAACTTAGATGGACGTTAGGTTAGAACTTAGATGGACGTTAGGTTAGAACTTAGATGGACGTTAGGTTAGAACTTAGATGGACGTCATAGCCACAATTTGATACTCTGAAATATTTCAACAGGAATGGATTGTCACTGCTCATGTTTATATACATATTCTAGTTTTGCAATTCAGTCCATTGGTCGAAAGCAGCAATTAGCTCAGTTGGTGAATCATCAGACTTGGAATGAAACAAGTCTTCATGGCGTGGTTCAAACCCCTCACTTTTCGCATTCTTCAAAGAATGCATGTATTTGTTAAAAATGTTGTACCTTCATGAAAGAAGGAGCAATATTGCACCCTGAAAGGTGCTCCCATGTGCACAAATACTGCACCTTTTTTCTTCTTGCGTATCTCTCACTTGTGATACTCATGTGGAAACATAAATCAAGCAATGCAAAGCACTTTGCAAGTATCGCACAATGGTGTTCATGATAATTTCGAATGTTGCACATAATTATCTGAATACAATGTTGATGTTTACCTCATAAGAACATGATATTTGTAGAAAAAATAAGTAAAAATAAAACAATATGTGATCAGGAACTACTGCCATTCTCTCAAAAGGAGAAAAATAAAACCAAAAATTAAAAAAAATGTTTTAAAGAGTCTCAAATGAATAATATATTTATCTGTCTATTGATTTAATTGATTCGTAAATAAATTGATTAATTTATCGGTATCAATTTAAGCTTTGCTCATGGTTGTCATAAGTTCTAAAGTGTTATTCAAGAAAGGCAAACATTTTGTACCTTTCATTGTATGGGGAAAGTCTAAATTGTTTGTGTATTTTTTTATTTCACTGTGAAAGCATTCATAAAGTACACATCAAAGAACCTATGATTTGTGATGAGACAATGGATGGAAATAGATGATAAGTAAATAAGTAATATAATAAAGCCACGCATCCTCTCCGATGCTCCAAAAAGTCACCAATGTAAAATGTGAACAAAAATGACAAAAAATTTCAGCACTAACACTAATTTGTGTGCACAAAATAAATTTCCAGCCCCCATTTGTTCTGCTCAGAGAAATGTTGAACAAATGTTGCACAGAAGGGAAGCTACTTTCTTTTTTTTCATGAAGCTATTGTGAAGGCTTTAATGAAGTTGTTTACTTTATCCAACTCCTGTGTCCCTTCTACTCAAAGCGATGACCAAAAAAGGATGCCATGGTATTTCAAAACTACAGAGACTAAAAAACAATGCTATCTTTAGCCTCACCCGGTGTACTTAATAAAGCACANTGTAATCAATGTATTAAATCATTCTTTCAAAATTTTGCACATCCACCATTGCAAAATGTTTGGGCCGCTCAAGTGATCAGAGATGCCACTCTTCAGGAAATTTCCTGATTTCAGGAAATGCGTTGAGATGCTTGTGTTCAAAAGTATAGGCAAGTGGCAATTTTCAGGCAATTTTCTTGCTATTTCAGGAAATTTCATCTGACCCTTGTGGCATCTCTGAGTGATATGTGATAAAGATTAGCACAGAAAAGTGAAAAAAGAAATAATTTGATGGGACATTGTATTGTCCTAATTCACTTCCAGATATGTCATAATTTTTTTTACTCTTCGATGTTCAAGAATTGAGAAGAAGTCTTGCATTGAACCAACATAGTAACAATCACAAAGTTAGAATTTTAGTAGATTCGTGTGATGATTCCCTTTGCGTGGGGAGTGTGTATCTTTCTTGCCACATGAAATGTATTTCAATAGACATGGATATATTGCCCGTTTGCATGGTTACTTGTTTGTATGAACACATTGATATTTCACCAGGTATTAGCTAAATGGAAAGGTTTGAACGCACCCAAATAGTATACAGATTGAATGCATTTGAATTAAATGCACCAAATGGTTGATTAGCAGACTGAAGTTTTTGTCACATAATTATAGAGCTGTAAATATACAGATAACTTGTGTGCTGTAAGTTTTTTTGTGCAAATTGGCAAATCTTTGCCAAATGTCTGATTCTGTGAGTTCTTGTGTAAATTGACAATTCTTCACCAAATATCTGAAGTATTATGCAGCAATTTGGGTGCACAGATAGTTTTTTAGTAGGTTGGTGTGTTTTGTCCATTAGTTACATTTTGAAGCAGATCTTAGATGTTTTGCTGTGAGTTGTAGATTGAATGGTTCTTCACCAAATATCGACCTTTTTATGCAGCATTTGGAATGCTCTGTACTTGGTCAGATAATGTGAGTTGGCACCTAATATTGTTTATCTTGATTTCCTTTAAGGATACAGAGTGTACCATGAATTTTATTGTAGATATGAATTTCTTCCCAACAGTTTCAATTTTTCACAGGTATTGGTAAGATTTATCAGGTATTTTGTCATTGCTGTGTTCTTTCTCCCTTGGAATAATCTGATCGCAGAGTATGTTTGATGTGCATGGTTTCTGGAGTTTTAGATTTTCAGATTTAGAAGTAAATGTATCTTGCAGTTAGTTTTATGGGTCTCACTGTGCTGTTTGATCAAAGGTCTTGAATCAGTTTTTTTTAAACAGCCAAAATGAATAAAAAACGAGGCAATAGATATTGATTTAGTTGAAATCCTAAATTAATGAACCTGAATTAAAAAAGGCATAGTTTTGAATGGAACTTGGTAGACGAACTTTTGTAAGTGATGGTCGTTTAACATTTATCCATATGATCACACCTTTTAAAAAAAATTGCTTGTATTTTCAAAATATACAAGTATTGAAATACTCTTAGGCCTTTTCAAATTAAGTTGATTTTGGAATTTTAAAACTTATTTCAAATTTCCACTTCCTTATTGGACTACAATTTAAGTAACAAAATCTTTTGGAGATTTTTTTGTGTTTGTAAGGAGAATATTAAAGAGAAAAATAAGCTCTTCAAAAGTTAAAAGAAAAGTGATTACAACTTGGAAATTAGATTTATTCTGATGCAGACAAATTTTTCATTCCATTTACACTCACAATGCGACCCACCCAAGTTTTGAATAATTTTCCTTTCCTTGTTGCGATCAAACTTTGATCACCATATCTGTACTCCACACAACCTAGTTTTCTCTGCATGGTTTGCAATGCTACTTTGCAGTTTGCGGTGATATTTCAGTGATCATGAAACAATGATCAAATGAGACGATTCCAATCATGATTACGATCGTGATTCCGATCATGATTTCAATCGCGATTTCAATCAAGCTGCTTCTTCTATTCCGTAGCGATCGACGGCATGGCAACAAGAAAAATGGGTGTCCGGATCCAGATGCCAGCCGATGGCGGGAGTGGTAGCGGTGTTGCCGTTCCCAGTCGTGGTCCCGGAGGTAGGTTTTCCTCCAAACTTTTCTCCTAACAATAAAACATCCATGTAACGTTTGCAATATATACCCTAGCACTGTACTGTTTGGAGCATTGTTTATAATTCATCCTCCCAAATTTGCCTGCCAGCAATTTCTATGAACTTATTCTAATCGTGTTTTCATGTTATGGTGATGTTGGAGGTTGGTAAATCCTTCCAACTTTTCTCCAACAATCAAGCGTCCCTAGAGCCATATAGCATTTGCAACATATAGTCTAGCACTGTATGCAGTCAGGGAAACTCGCGTTTTAGTGAGATCTCGTTTTTTTTTCAAGATAATACGCAGTTCAGCGATAGAGGTCGGAGTGCTACGAATTCGTGCGGGTCAGATCGCCTGTGTAAAGTGAATGGCAATTTGTTTTTCCGTCTTACATACCCATCATTAAAAAAAATCATTAAAAAAATCCCTCAAGGTGGCGAATTTTCTTACTAACATATATAATGGAAAATTTATTTCTCTTCAACAAACTAGCGAACGAAAATTTGCCACCTTGAGATTTTTTGTTAGTGATTTGTTAATGATGGGTATGCAAGACGGAAAAACAAATTGCCACTCACTTTACACAGGCGATCTGACCCGCACAAATTCGTAGCGCTCCGACCTCTATCGCTGAACTGCGTATTATCTCGAAAAATGGAGATCTCGATAAAGCGAGAGTTTCCCTGACTGGTATGTAAGCACATTTCAGAGTATTCTCCTACATCTATCTTTCCAAGTTTGTCTCCCCGTACTGGTAGCTAGATTGTTATGAGAGTGTGGAATTTCCTATAAGCTTCATCTCTAATTATCTTTTCATTTTTTTGATGTTGGCAGAGATAGGTTTTCCTCCAAACTTTTATCTAACAATAAAAAATTCCTTGGAATGTTTGCAATACATACCCTATATAGCACTGTGCCGGATGGAATATTGTTCGTTATTTTTCTTCCCAAGTTTGTCTGCCAGCACTTTAAATTAGATGGTATACAGAGTTTGGAACCTCCTATTAACTTCTCCATATATATATATGTTTGATGTTGGCGGAGATAAGTTTTTGCCCCAACTTTTATCTAACAATAGAAAATCCCTTCTTACTTTTGCACTGAATAACCTAGCACTATCTTCCCAGGTTTGCCTGCTAGCACTGTAAGCTAGATCATTAGTAGAGTTTGGAACCTCATAAACTTCCCCCTCGCAAATTAACTTGGTGGTGGTGATCGTGACGGAGGTAGGTTTTTAGCACTGTACCGTTTCAAGCATACCCAACAATTTATCTCCTCAAGTTTGCCTGCCAGCAGTGTAAGCTAGATTGTTATTAGTGTTTCGAACCTCCTATGAACTTCTTCCTCTCAAATACCTTTCTATGCTGTGGTGGTGATGGTTAAGGTAGATTTTCCTCCCAGCTTTTCTCTAACATTAAAAAATCCTTTGTAGCATTTTCAATAAAGGCCCAATCTTTGGCACTCCAAGTTTGCCTGCCAACACTTCAAACTAAATTGTATAGGGAGTTTTAAACCTCCTAAACATTTCTTCCTCTCTAATTATCATTCAATGTTGTGGTGGTGTAGGAGGTAGATTAATTCTTTCAAATATTCTGGAACAATCAATCTTGTAGTATCTGCAATATATGTCTATAGCACCGCAGATTTTGTATCATCGATCCTCCCAAATATGTGTTCCCAAATTTGTCTGCAAGCACTGTAGACTACTTTGTATCTATAGATTTTGAAGCTTCCTTTAAAACTTTTGCTCTGTAATTATCTTTCTTAGAAGTGGTGGTGGATCCTCCCATTTGTCTATGATAAATAGAATTTCAATTGTAGCGCATTATATGCCCAAGCACTGTCTCAAAGGTTTAGAGCATTGATTCTCCCAAATATGTGTTCCCAAATTTGTATGCAAGCTCTGTTGAGTACTGTGTATCTATAGAGTTTGAAGTCCTCTTTGAACTCTTTTGCTCTGTAAATATCTTTCTTAGTAGTGGTTGTGGATCCTCTTAACTTTTTCTTCTACAATTAATTGTAGCATATACAACCAAGCACTGAATTATATCAAATATACCTTTCCAAAGTTGTCTGCAAGTACGATAGCTTACTTTCGATCTATAGTTTGAAGCTCTTTTTAAACTTTTTTTTCTCTGTAAATATCTTTCTCAGGAGTGAGTGATGGTGGACCCTTTCAATTTTTTCTCCTACAATTAATAAATCTTTAATTGTAGCATAATATTATATGCCCAAGCACTGTATTATATCAAAGGTTTTGAGCATCGATCCTCTTAAATATATCCTCCTGAAGTTGTCTGCAAGTACTATAGAATACATATCCATAGTTTAGCGCGTCATAGAAAACATATGTCATATACTTCTCAACTGTTTTCTTATTAAACCCATAAATGCATATTTTGGGGGAAATCTTCGTAAGGGTGTATTAATAAATACGTCAGCACCCATCTCGACATATGAACAAGGGGATTTTTAATAGAAGCGCATGACATCTCTTATCTTGTGACCAAAATTTGCGAATTTGCATATAATCGTACTCCAGTTACACCATCGAAATATTCATAACTTTTCTTACTCGTTGTCCAATTTACTTCAAGTATTTCTTTTCCCATGTTCGACTGATTTTTCCTGCTTTTAATCAAAGCATTTTTTTGCCTAGACCCAGCCTTTAACATGATCTTATATCATATTTTTTTCTTTTAAAATGTCAGACAGCACATTTACATAAGACTACCTCCCATGAACATCAGTTTACATTGTATTATTACATTAAAGCGTGGGTCGGGGCCAGAAAATTTGTGCTTTGCCTAATAATAGCGGAAAACCTGGAGAAACGGATAAAAAGAAGTTTGAAGTAAATCGGACAATAGAAAAGGAAGATATGGATATATCAATTATATTACTGAATAGTGATATGAATGGAAAACTGCGAAATGTTATACACTTTTTAACTGGTTTTAAGCCCCAAAAAGGTTAATTCAATAAATGTATCTGCACCAATGTCTGTATCTGTATCAATGAAAATTAACAAGGGGGTTAAAACAATAAGATATAATAAACTACATGGAGAGAAGTACATGCCATATGTCTTATCACATGACCAAAATTTGCCAATTTGCATATAATCGTAGTTCAATTACACCATCGAAATATTCCTAACTTTTCTTATTCATTGTCCAATTTACTTCAAGCATTTTTACCAAGTTCATCTGATTTTGTCTGCATTTAATCAAAGCAATTTTTCCCAGGCCCAGCCTTTAACAACGATCATATATCATATTTTTTTCTTTTAAAATGTCAGACAGTACATTTACATAAGACTACCTCCCATGAACATGAGTTTACGCTGCATTATTACATTAAACTAGGCTCAATCAGAATCGAACGGGATCGGCTATTCTTCGCTCGACACACTCTGACATTTTCCGTCTGCCATTTTTGTGTGAGATTACATTACTCCCATCTGTCATACCAGTTGTTGTCAGCACCTGGGCGGACTAGTCTGTGAGTTCATACCTAGTTCATGGACTTTATTCGATCTGTGTTGTTGTTGTTGTTGTCTAGAAATGGTGGCTTCTGAAATAGGCGTATTTAGTGAACTCAACTTGCTATGATGTATCCCCCCCCCCCACAATGGCGTCGTAGCTACAACTGTTTTCTATGCAGAGATCATTGGGGAGCACCCTCTCCCTGTTGGTGATATGTTGGGCAGTCTAGAAGTGTGAACAATTTTTTGGTTTGATCTGAAGCTGACCAGTTGGAAGTAAATACCATTTTTTCCTTCCAGCCCCGCTCCCTTGGTCAAATCTGGATCCGCCAGTGTTTTTACGACATCACTTCTGTCTGTCATTATTTGACTCTTATGGGGTGTTGTTCAAAATCAACTGCAAATCAACTGCAACTTTGCAAATTGTAACACGCATTTTCATTCGCGCGCGGTATGCGAATTTAACAAGATGCGCGTGAAGCCATGATTTTGATTGGCATGATGCGATCATCTGCAACTTGCAATCAATTGCAGCTTTGTGCAACACCCCCTTAGGGTTATTATGCCAGTAATAGCACTGATAGACGTAGCTGTTAGCTTTGCCAGCAGTTATCTCAGCGAGTCAAGAGTAAACTCTCTCCTTTACTGCGAGGATACCGTGTAAATGTCTGACATTCATTTTAAAGGTAGAAAACTACATTTGCACACATTACGGTACTGCTTACAACTTGTTGTGTACCTCGGATATGCCAAAATAATAACCCCTATGAAATATTTTGGTCGAATGTAGTCCAGAATATTTGATTCAAATAAAAGTCTATTTTATCATAATTCATCTTGACACCAACGGTATCGCGATACTCCTCGCGTATTACGGTACCACGCACATACACAAAACATAAGAGCACATACAGTGCACACTTCAATACACTGCCACACCATGCGGAATACGCACTGAGAGAGACTCTTGCGCTATTGGTCAACGAGGGGTTAATGGCTGTTTTCAATTTTGAACCACGGTCCATTAGTTCGAGGCCCGAATAGAAGAATTAGTATTGGAATAACTATAAATGCGCCTATCATGACCAATCTTTGTGCTTAATTGATTGGTGATAAGTTCTAACATTTAGTACTCTTCAACATAACACAACAATCTTGGAAAGTCAAATTTTAGGCTGAAAAAGAAGTATTCTACCTTTAAAAGTGGTCTCGAGGTAATGTCTTGGGATATCAGATTTGTCAATAACTCATCACTCCTGGCCGCAAAGCAATCCCGCTTCCCCAAACCACTATGTTCTTATTATACTTTATCTGTATCCTTGACCAACTGGGTGTCTGAATCTGTGAGTTTATGTATAAATTGACAATTCTTCACCAAATATCTGAAGTATTATGCAGCAACGTAAGTGCACAAATAATTAGTAGGTTGGTGTGTTTTGTCATTGAGTTACATTTGTAGATCTGAGATGTTTTACTGTGAGATGTAGATTGAATAATTCTTCGTGTGCACCCAGGATATTGAGACTAAGGGGGCTCGACTCCTGGCACCCTCAGCAGGCTGAGCTGGGTTATTGACGTGGTGCGCCTCTGTACAGGTATCCATGTTTATTATTGCTATTGTAATTACTGTATTTGATGTCCCCTAAACAATGCTAGAATGCTGGCAAATGTAAGTTATTAGACATAATCTATCTGCCTAACTGGGGTCTGCACCCGCAAAGACTAGGTTATGTCACTGTCCTCATTTGTCCGTTGTTCGTCACCAGGCAAGCCAAGGAAACCCGGTCTGTAAGAGGATGCAGAGAAATCAAACGGGTTGCCATGGTTACCGAAATATTGTAGATTGGCAAGGAATTCTAGCTTAGGATCAAGGGAGCATGTATTGGAAAAATGAATATGGGATAACCCTCGCTACTAGATTTAATAACAGTTGTGCTCCAGAAGTTAGTGACCCCTGGGCCAAGAAAATCTAATAAAAATTCAAAATGTGTAATATTTTGAGACATTTGATATCAGGTTTGTCAGAGAATGCAGACAAATCAGATGTGTAACCATGGTAACCAAAATATTATAGATTGGCGAGGAATTCTAGCTTAGGATCAAGGGAGCATGTATTGGCAAAAATTGGCAAAATACTAGATTTAATAACAGTTGTGCTCCAAAAGTTAGTGACCCCTGGCCAGGAAAATCTAATAAAAATTCAAAATGTGTATTATTTTGAGACATTTGATATCCGGTTTGTCAGAGAATGCAGACAAATCAGATGTGCAACCGTGGTAGCCAACATATTATAGATTGGCAATAAATTCTAGCTTGGGATTATAAGGAGCATGTATTTGCAATATGAGTAACCCTACTAGGTTCTAGATTAAATAACAGTTGTGCTCAAAAGTTAGTGACCCTTAAGGTAGGAAAATCCAATATAATTTCAAAATGTTTATTATTTTGGGACATTTGATATCCGGTGTGTAAGAGAATGCAGATAAATAAGACGAGTCGCCAAGGTAACCAAAATATCATAGATTTGCAAGGAATTTTAGCTTGGGATCAAGGGAGCATGTATTGGAAAAATGAATATGGGATAACCCTCGCCTCTAGATTAAATAACAGTTGTGCTCCAAAAGTTAGTGACCTCTCGGCCAGGAAAATCTGATATAAATTAAAAATGTGTATTATTTTGAGACATTTGATATCCGGTCTGAAGAGAGTGCAGATAAATCAGACGTGTAACCGTGACAACCAAAATATTATAGATTGGGATGTAGAAGCTATTCTAGCTTAGGATTAAGGGGAGCATGTATTGGCAAATATAAATATAGGGTAACCCAAGGTACTAGATTAAATAACAGTTGTGCTCAGAATTAGGAGTTAGTGACCTTTCGGCCAGGAAAATCTAATATAAATTCAAAATGTGTATTATTTTGAGACATTTGATATCCGGTCTGAAGAGAGTGCAGATAAATCAGACGTGTAACCGCGATGACGGAAATATTATAGATTAGTGAGGAATTCTAGCTGAGGATCAAGGGAGCTTGTATTAGAAATATGAAAATAGGATAACCCTCTGTACCAGATGAAATGACTGTTGTACTGGAAAGTTATTTATTGATCCCCAGGCCAGGTAAATCTAATATAAATTCAAAATGGGTATTGTTTTTGAGATTTTTTTATATCCTTCTATAATTACAAGCGTAAACCAATTTAAAACCAAATCTTGATCTTTATTTTGATTTGCATATACAAAATCAAATTTTCTCAGATGTCTTGTGTGGAATTGTTTGCATACCTCTACGAACAGCTTTATGAAACACAATCCTGGTTATGATATAAAGATTAGTGATATACGAATTCATAAAATATAAAGAGACAATATTACTTTTCCCATCATCTTGGTGATCTGTTGTATTTTCACCCTCATATAACAAGGTTGTGATATAAAGAGGATATTTCTATATATAGTCCAAATGACTTTATTTTAATGTTGTTCAACTGTGATTCTCTGATGCAGTGCGCAAAACGAGATGCCAATAATTCCGGAATATGCATCGTGTGTACTTCCTGATGAATTGAATGACTTTGTCACAAGTGAATTAATGGATGAGAGCATGGTCATTGTTGTCATGTTTTTCTTGTTTTGTGTTGCATTATTCTCATAACATATTCCGTAACAATTGGCATTTCTGCTGTGGCCGTTTCTACAGCCTTGCTGCCGAAGGCTGCGGACATGAAAACAGGCACTCAGGAGGGGGCAGAATGATTTTTAGATGAGATGGGGGGGGGCACTTACACACCCCACACACACATGCATGCACTCTTTTATACACACATACTTAAAAAGATATTGGGGAGGGGCGGAGGACCCCTCGCCCCCTAGTTCACGCTGGCCCTGCTGATGTATGCTATATGACATTAGAACAAATGAACTTCCTCTACGTGTTATGTCCCTAAATGTTTTCATTGTGGGGAAACTACCTCTTGTGTTTATTATATCACACATCCACCATCACATAACACTCGTCTACCGTGTAATCTTCCCGTAAAAACAAACTATGGTCTATAATTGTATTGACTGGCCTTGTAGCTTTCGCTTATCTACTCATAGCCCACTACCTGGACTGTATATGTGATTTATCTGATCACCTATAGAAATGCCCCCAGAAGTCAAGATGGCGCCAGTCGCTCACTTATAATGCTGTTAATGCTTTTGTCAAAGGTTTCATGGTTTTGAATTGGCATTGTTGAGAAATGGAATTCAGATAATGAACCAGACATGTATGGCTCAGTGGTAGAGCATCTGCCCAATAAACGGGAGGTCATTGGTTCGATCCCCGGCTGAGTCATACCAAAGACTTTGAAAAAATTGGACCATCTGCCTAATTCTTGCCAGGCCCTCAACATTTAAGAATGGAGAAGGATAATGATTTTATGGTATGCAGGGCCCATTAGATGATCAGCTTACAGTTGAAAGTGGTTACCCTGGGTAATTAAGAGATATTATTATGATTTTTTTATTTAACAAGTTCACATCTACTACAGATAGTAAAATGGCTGAATAAGCCAAATTATGGCATGGTTCGGACTCTAGTCTTTCAACCAAAGGGTCGTAGGTTTGAATCCTGCCCATTGTATTAATTGCCTTCAGCATGAAATGTATCCACATAGCTGCACTCTACCCAAGTGTAATTGGTGACCAATAGGAGACACAAATGCACATTATCTGATTATGTATGTGCAACTATGTACGGTATATAGCTGCGTTGATGTCAATATGGAGACGGCATGGTGTACGTTTCAACCAGAGGGTCGTAGGTTCGAATCCCACCCATATGGTGTTAATTTCCTTCAGCACGAAATTTTTCCACAAAGCTACACTCTATACCCAGGTGTGATTCGGGACCAATAGGAGACAGCAAACCATTATCTAATTAATGTATGTGGCTACATGTATATGGCTGCATTAAAGTCAATGTGGAAGTGTTGTGGTGTAGTGGGTCTGACTCTCACCTTTCAACCAGAGGGTCGTAGGTTTGAATCCCACCCATGGCATTAATTTTGTTCAGCAAAAAAAAGTTCTCCACCAAGCTGCACTCTACCCAGGTGTGATTGGGGACAAGTAGGAGACACCAACACATTACCTGATTATGTATGCACCTCTATGTATATGGTTGCGTTGATATCAATGTCGGTGTGCTGTGGTGAAGTAGTTCTGACTCTCACCTTTCAACCAGAGGGTCGTAGGTTTGAATACCACCCATGGCGTTAATTTCTTTCAGCATGAAATTCATCCACATTCTGCTGCACTCAATCCAGGTCAGTTGCATGGGTACCTGGCAGGAATATTTATTTCTTGAAACGCCATGCGTGCTGGTGTACGCCAGGCTAAAGCCAGAGTAATGATAATGTATAGCACCTTGAGCACTCAGTAAAGTGAGTGTGTGCGATATGTGGATATATGAATTGCATCTATTATTATTTTTATTACTAATTTATGTGTCAATAATGCTACTGTGATTAGTTGAATAAGAGGGTGTTGTTCAAAAGTTGCAATTGATTGCAAATCAACTGCAAATCATTTGCAAGTTGTAATGCACATTTTTATTTGCGTATGATATGTACTTCTATCAAGACGGTCATAAAACAATGATTTTGATTGGCACGTTCCGATCAACTGTAACTTGCGATCAATCCCAACTTTTGAACACCCCCCAAGACATCCAAAAATAATGTTTTCAAGGGTATTCATTCTTTACATGTTACACTCTTTCTGCATCCGCACCAGAACTTTGTACTTTTGCACAGTATATCACTAGGCACACAAGCATGTCTATTAAGGCTGGCTCAAACCTTTGCGCTTTTAGCCCGCGTTGGCCCAGCTTTTTTTAAAGTTAATAACGCTCCCTGGAATCACAAAGATGCAGGTCATATGGTGGTCTGACGTTTGGCGGAGTCGATGCTCCTCGAGCGCAAGCCCAACGTTAGTCCACTGTCTGATCAACGTATACTGTGTTTTTAATTCTAAAAGTGCTAGGCCATCGCAGGCTTAAAACGCCAGGGTGTGAGTCATCCTTTAGATGAAATATTTTGCAATTATTAGATATTTACAGTCTATTATTTTTATCCCACTGATGCCAACATTTCACCAAAGGAGAATACATGGGTAATTATGACAATATTTCTATTCAATGGTTGCAGAATTTAGCATGACCTAGCAGATAATGAATAAGTTGGAAATGATAGAAAACCATTTGATGTGCAACAAAACTTTCTCTCCAGATAGCTGTATGATGTATTGATATCTGGTTTTCACTGGGAGCTTTGAGTGATTACTTAAACTGATCCATGTACTTTGCAGAACACCTCTTTTGCTGTTTTACACTCTATTGTAAATGTAAACAAGTGAATTTCAGCTCTATTCATTTTTTAAAAGAGTGGAAAGTCTGATGTCTTGCTCATTTCTGTTTGATTATAAGCGTAGATTATTTTTCTCGATCAAATCTTACTTGCTTTTTTTTTTCATTAAACTTGTTCAAAAGACTTCAATTCATTGATTAATTCTGTTTTCCTTTTATTGACAAACAAAACAATTCTATGAACATAAACATATATGAATAAATAATCGCAAATAGCTAAATTTTTATAGTGCAATTTGGGCTTCATATAAGGTTCATGGAAAGTAAGATAATTACAAAATGAGAATGAAATGAAATGAAAGACCACTTCTTTTGAAGTAAAAATGGGCACTGTTGTGCACAAAGAATAAAGAGATCATGTAGAGAAAGAGTGTTTTACCCTTATCACTAAAAAAAGGGTGAGATATCACTCCTTCCACTCAAAATAATGAATGAATTCACTTGTTTGCATTTAGAGAGTACTTTGAATGTGGTTTAGTTGATAATCACTGTGAGCAGAAGGGACAATGACCTGGGACAAAGTAAACAACATCCATTCAAGCATTAACAAATACTAGATGGGCACATGAGAAAAACTTCTTATTTTCAGAAAAAATGTTGAACAAGAGCTGTACTTGGGACTTTCTTTTGTGATCTTTAAGGCCCCAGCACGCCAAACACAGCATGGCATAACGGCAAGACATTTGCGCAGTATCTTGGTTGTTGTTGGCTAGCGCGCTATTCTTCGCAAAAGATGTTTAACGATTGGCCAATCGTTGGGGAGATATCACGTAAATGCCGTGCCGTGTTTGGTTTGCCCGGGCCTTTAACCCATTGATTACTGAATTCTGTAATACCCATAAACTTTGTGTAGGGACTACCCGGTTCCAGTAGTCAAAGGATTAAGCTTGAATGAAGTTGTTTACTTTGTCACGTTCCTTTGTCCCTTCTGCTCACACTTGATATAGATGCCTCTCTTTTTCTCTTCTGCTGTTAATTTCAAACATTCTTGTCACCGATAACATTATCAGAAAAATATATATCTACGTACTCTCGATCATAAAGTCATGCACCATAAAAGAAAGAAAATCCAATGACTTTTTAGGGGGAAACTTGCAAATTGGTATCTAGAAATATGATAAATTTGATGTCTTTGCTACAATGCACCATATACAGTGTAAATTAGAATAAACTTCTACCTACATATACCTGCTATCGATATGAAAGCTCAGAACATTAGATATCATTCTGTGATCCCATTGTCCTTACATTGATAGTGGTAAGCAATGAATTGTTACATGCATTGCATCCAAACTTGGAATTGATATAGAGATTTTCTGATCATAATGAAATAATTTTGTCCTTGAAATTTCAACATACATTGTGTAACTTCAAACTCAGCATTTCGTCCATGTTTTCGCAAAGTGATGGGAGCCAGAGGGTATTATTACACAAAATGAGTTACAAATCCATTGAAACGGGTCTTTCTATAGCCTAGAATTAACGCGTCCTTCAGTAGGATACTCGATCAATTAGAGCCATGTTGGGATTTCTTTGTCGTCATGCATCGATACCTTTTGGCTCCAGTCACTTCGTGAAAACCCGGTCGATTTACTCGCAACTACATGGATTTGATGTTCCTTGCAGTTTTGTGACAAACATAATTATAACGACTTATGCATGAATAGGAAATATCAGGAAATTCTGTCAGATTTCAAAATGCTCTTATTAAAAGAGATCAAATTTTTATTAATGTTTTTCAAGATCATGGGTCAAATATTTCTTGTTTTGCATGTTAAAGTGATATTATTAGGACAATGCTATAATAGAAGCAAATTCGTTGCTATAGCAACATCATATTGTTATCTTGCTAATTATTGTCTTTTTTGGTCTCGCTTGTAATTCTTTCTGCATTTTCTGAAATGATGGATTTATTATCAAGACCCTTCTGCACTGCCAAAAAAATTGA